>JACMIF010002854.1:0-16379 GCA_014805445.1 Diplogasteroides magnus
CCGTCATTGCCACACCGGCTGATTATGCTTCTTGGCGTTTATCTCCGATTTTGACAACTTTTGCCCCTTTTTTGGGAAATCGGAAACAGTTCTGAATATAGAGAATTGAAAGGCGCATTCAACGAAAGAAAAAAGCGCGTAACCATTTAAGAAATATTTTTTGGTATATGCATCTGAATGTCAGCCATTGAAACAGATTTTTTGTACTTTTGGTTTCAAAACTTGGCAAAAAAAAGTTTTCGCTAACTTAAAACTTATTTCTGAGAGCTCTCATCAAGACGAATCGAATGGAAAAAAGCAGATCAAAAAATATTGAAAATGAACCAAGTTATGATTTTTCAAACGAAGGTGATCAAAATGACAATGTCGAAAAAAGTGGTTTCCTGCCATTTGCGAACCAGGGGGACCAAAAGCACTATATCAGGAACTTCTTTTCCGATATGCATCCTAAAAAACCACATATGACACATCTGGCATCAACTTGACAAAGTACTGACAGGGAGGGAGGTCCGGTATAGCGAATAATTCGTCTTAACAAAAACATATGTTACGAAACTAGTGTTCTGATACGTTTTTGTCATTTTTTCATTGTTATTTTGTTCTTAAGGAGAATACGAGTTCGATTTGTACGATCAGAATCTTTTTGGACCCATCGACCAGGTTCTTCATTTTTATGCACAGAAATTTAATTGATTTATTAAATGATTGTGTTAATAAGCACTACTAATAATTTATTTCATCTGAATGGCATATATTTAATATGGTTTCTTCATAAGCAATGAGAGCATTTTTTTAAATGCAGATTCCTTGGTTAAAATTGATTTGGATGAAAAAGTCACTTTCAGATCACGATTGCTATTCGAAAGGGTTGCCAGGCGAAGCTCTATACAATTGCCCACGTCAGTTTTGGGTGACTTCCTTTTGTCTAATGACTTTTACAGGAAGGAGTCGACCTCATGTAGGAGACAGTTGTCTACAGAGTGAGTCACAAAATTTCGTACAAAATGTTTACTCACGAATGATATTTTTTGTTTTATCTATGCCATAGTGTTGCTAATGCAAATATGATGAAAGACGGGGGCGATATGGGACTTTGCGCGATAATGGTGGATTGGCCGTCGTAATGCGATTGACGATAACAGGGAGGACGCAATGCCCTTGGCGCTCTTTTATCCTACAGTGGGATTCCGCCCATTGCATGGTGTTAAAACATTCACTTATCCACTCTGTGTATAGTGACTACAGTGTCTAACACCATTATTGATCTGGTTAAGGAAGTTCGGCAGTTACAGTATGCCTACGTCTCCCTTACTGGTAGTGAGGAGTTCGATTTTGTTCTACTCCCTTCATGGATATACCAATCATTCAGGTTTCGTATCTACATCTCCTCTCTCTACCAGTATAACATCCCTTCTAAGGGTATGTTGGCATGTCCGGCTTAGTCCTTTTTCTCTTAGACTTTCTCACCGGTTCCTGGGGCTGTGCAGGCTTGCTAGCCCCTTTAGTACCTCCAACTTTTCTCTGGGGTACTTTCTGAGGTACTTCTTCTTGAGTATCCTTCTGTGGACTGTTGCTCTGTGGCACAGTCTTTGGTGATTCAACCATTGGTTTAGGTTGTTCTTTTGTCACTTCCGTGGGAGGCCGCTTCCTTATGACTTCAGCGTACTCTTCCCACGTAACAGCTTTCTTTTTTAGCTGATTCGCATGACATTGTCTTTCGCCATAGCCAAAATTGATGACGTAACGGTTATCACTTAGTTTCTCCGTCACTATTCCACTTATCCACCTATCACCATGTGGATGCGGATTCATCATGTATAGATCCTCCCCAACTCGGAAGTATCTATTCGTACTCAACTTGTCGTGGTTACGTTTATATTAGCCTTGTATTTATTGGCTATTTCAGGATTGTTTTTTTCCTGTGTCTCATTTTGGACTACATCCATTGACAACCTGAGTTGTCAACCCATCAACATTTGCGCGGGTGATACTCCAGTTGCTGGATGTGGTGTGCAACGATACTGTAAGAGTACACTTCCCACCACTATTTCAAGGTTTCCTCCTCCCCGGATACCTTTTTCTACGCCCTTTTTGAAGGTTTGTACGAACCTTTCGGCCTCACCATTACTGTTTGGGTGATAGGGCGGTGTGAGGATGTGTTCAATGTTCTGCTCTTTGCAGAACACTCTCATTTCCTCAGAAGTCAACTGAGGACCATTGTCACTGACCATTTGTTCTGGTATTCCATGTGTGGCAAAAAGCGTTCTCAACTTTTTGATTGTAGTTTTAGCCGTAATGTTGGCCATCGGAATTGCCTCTGACCATTTAGTCTTAGCATCCACCACTACTAACCACATTAGATTGTGCACTGGTCCACAAAAATCAATGTGAACTCTTTGCCATGGGCGATCGGGTGTTTCCCATGGGTGCAACGGTTTCTTTGTTTTCCGATGCCCCAACACCGCGCAGACTTCACATCCTCTAACGAGTCTTTCTATTTGTGCATCTATGTCTGGAAACCATACTTTGAGTCTGGCCAATGCTTTCATCCTCGCCACACCGTAGTGGTTTGCGTGCAATTGTTTCAACACCGTTGATCTCAGGGATAACGGAATTAACACTCTTCCAGTGCACAGCAAGTAACCATCGACTTCTGTGAGTTCCTCTGCCTTCCTGGCATACGGTAACAACTCTGGGTCTCTCTCTTTCGGAGGGAACCCTTCTCTCATTCGCTGTCTTACTTTTTGCATTACCGCATCTTTCGCAGTCTCAGCAAGCAATTCAGCCCTTGAGAAAGGCACGTATTTGAGCTTTTCTCGCGCCCATTTCGTGACCTTATCTTCCTCTCTTACTGCATTTACAGAGGGAAGTTCATTCCTTTGAGGTAATCTTGACAATCCATCTGCATTGCCAAATTCCTCTGTCCTTCGATATTCAATATCGAATGAATACATCATCAGCTTTATTCCCCAACGATGCAATCTTTTTACTGCTATCACTGGTAATTCATGCTTAGGTCCATAGATCCGAACCAGTGGCTGATGATCGGTCAGTAACGTGAATTTCCGACCGTAGAGGAACTGGGAGAACTTGTCTACCCCATACACGATACCAAGCGCTTCCTTTTCAATCTGCGCATAGTTCCTCTCTGTCTTGGTCAAGGATCGCGACGCGTACGCAATGACCTTCTCTGACCCACCCATATACTTATGATAGATCACGGCACCAATCCCATACTCCGACGCGTCCGTCGCCAGTATCACAGGGATCTGAGGATCATAGTGCGCGAGGACATCAGCCTCCGCCAACCGCCGTCTGATCTGTTCAAACGCTTTCTCATGCGCTTGCTCCCACACAAACCGTGTGTCTTTCTTCCGGAGTGCATTTAGTGGGGCCGCTAATGAGGAGAGATTGGGAATGAACTTTCCGTAGTAGTTCACCATTCCCACGAAACTCTCTACCTCTTTCACGTTCCTTGGAGCGGGCATCTACAAGATGGCCCTCACTTTCTCTGGCGAAGGACGAATGCCTTCCCCGTCAACCACATGACCCAAGAACTCCATTCTCTTTACCAGGAATTCACATTTGTCACGACTCAGCCGAAACCCTGCGGTTTTCATCCGATTCAGCACCTTCTCGAGTCTATCGAGATGGTCCTCATCATTGGTTGCAGTCACCGTGATATCATCCAGATAGCACAGCACTCCCGGAATTCCTACCAGCGTCATCTCCATTATCTTTTGGAAGATGGCTGGTGCCGAAGCGACTCCAAATGGGAGTCTCTGGTACTGGAATAGTCCCTTCTGCGTATTAAGCACCAGGTAACGCTTGGACTCCTCTTCCAATTCCACTTGGGTATAGGCGTCTTTGAGATCTATCTTCGAGAACCTCACACCCCCGTTTAGCTGATGGAATAGATCATCTGGCTTGGGTAACGGATACTGGTTGATGTCCAGTATTGGGTTTACCGTAACCTTGAAATCTCCACATAGCCTAACCCTTCCGTTTGGCTTCGGCACAACCACTAGAGGCGTTGCCCACTCTGAGTGATCTATTGGTTTCAGACTTCCGTCTTGAACCATTTTCTCAATAGTCTCATCCACCATCGTTCGAACCGCATACGGAACCGGCCGTGCACGGAAAAATCGAGGCTTAGGGTTGTCCTCTTTGAACTTAAGTGCAGCCTTGGCCATGGTGCACTTCCCCAATTCTTTACTGAACAATTCAGCATTTGCACTGAGGATACTGTCGACCCTCTTAGACAGTTCCTCCACGGAAAACACTTCGTGTACTTCCTTTACTCCGTGCTGGTAGATGGGCCCCAGATCCATTCGAAACTCGTGAATGGCATCTCTTCCCCACAAGGCGGGGGCTGGACATTCCATGACGTGTACAAGGAGGCTACCCTTTAGGTTATTCCACTGTACAGGAGCGACGAAACTGCCCTTGAAGCTCAGCGGGGTTCCGGAATACCCCTTAGCTGATATTTATGACTTTTGTAGTGCAGGACAGCCCATTTCGTTCCATGTTTGGGAACCGATGATGGTCATGCTAGCTCCAGTGTCCAACTCGAAGTTGACCTGGTGACCTTCAATCATGGCCTCAATGTAACACGCCGGTACTCGACTGCTCTCCACCTGATACACCTTGAATGAATCCGAATCATCAGACTCATATCCATCGTAAGTCACTCTATGAGTTCCTTTGTGGTGTACAGGATTGCTTCTGCAATTCTTCTTGATGTGTCCCAGTTTGCCACACTGGTAACATTCAATATCTTTCTTTGGTTTCTGCACTTGGCTTCCACCGTTTGGTCTTCCCTGCCACTTTGGAGAGCGAGTACCTTCGTCCTTTCCGCGGGGACCATGATAGGAAGACTCTCCACCATGTCCTTGTCCCCCTTTGCGGAACTTCTGACCGTTTCCTTTCCATCCTCCATGAGGAGGACCGGTCATCTTAGTGTGCTGCTTCGCAGACACACCCACCTGGTGCACACCCCTCTGTTGGTGACGCAAGTCCTGAGCTCCTTTTCCGGCTCTTTCAAAGGCTTCAGCCAATTCGAGTAGTTTAGCCGATCCTGTTTCGGATTCTGCTTCCAGAAGTTTCCTCCTGGTCTCGCACGACGCCAATCCACTTATGAATGACATCGTCACGAATGCATCACGGGGATCGCTCACTTTTTCGAACGAACACGTTTTGGCTGCCTTTTGTAGCTCGGCATAGAACTCAGTCAGTGACTGATCCAGTTTCTGTTCCACCTTCGTAAGATTGAACCTTTCGGAGAGTACCAGTACCTTTGGTTTGTACCGGGATCCCATTGCATTAGTCAGTTCTTTGAATTCAACCGACTCTAGGCTATCTTTAGAAGGTAGGAACGATTCCAATGCCTCATACTGAGCAGGACCAATCTCTTCCAGGAAAATCAGTCTTTTCTCAGTTTCATCAGTCACTTTCCTCAACGTGAGGAAGTTCTCGAATCTTCTCAGCCAGATTCTCCAATCTGTGCCTGGTACATACGGGCCCGGAGATTTGCCTCTCAGGGGAATCATTTCTCCATTCGCCTGGCTATTCTCACCAGTCACGAGCTGTACGAGCGGTAGCTTTGCACCGCCTCCATCAGAATTCTCGGTTCCCGACATAGTACCGATCACTTGTTACCAAAATTATGGCACAATTCAACTCTTCCTTGATACCAGTAAAGGCACAAGTCTACTCCAGTCAAGTAATGACTAGGAGATCTACACGACTATTACAGTAACTTTGATCACGGATCGCTCGGAACACGGATCTGTTACAGTAATCTTGATCACGGATCGCTGGGACCACGGATCTTCTCGAATCAACCGTAACCTTGGCTGATCGAGTAAACTCACAGACTCCTAGTGGGTCGATGAGCGCCGCGTAGATGTCCTTGTCGCGTAGTCGTCCTCGCTGATCGCCAGTTGGTAGTCGAGTGTACTGTAGCCCAAGAGACGAACGAGAGTAGACGGGAGAAGAGTTTATCCACAACACGGGGGAGTGGAAGGAGAGAGAAGGAGAGATAGGGGGTCTTTTATAGGGGAGTCTTCATCTTGCAAGTTGCATGGTTCACTCTTCTTGTCTCCCGTCTCCAGACTGGTGTATTGTAATGTGCACTGTATATTGTATCCCAACTGTGGACTAGCACTGTTAGCGGCTATGATGTATAGGGGTATCACCAATAGCGAAGGAAATACAGCAGACGAAACAAAAGTGCTACAAGACTACCTAATATTATAATAAAAGATGCGAAATTCTATAATGAAAATAATCAACACAACAGATCCAGAACATTATGTCGCAAAACCTAGAAAAACGGCCGGGGATGTGAGGGGATAACTGGGAGTCCCCCGGTTCCCCTTTTCGCTTGGGGAATTGAACTGTTCTTAAAAAATGTTTTTGTAGCCATATCGAATTTTTATCAGGAAGGGATGCACAGCTGATATACGTAGTGATGTGAATATATTTTCTTATTCATACTAACCATAACACGCCTCAGCGTTATATGCTGATGTCATTGTTAAATATGGTCAGTAAATAATGGTATATACACCGCCGGCAAAAAGTTTCAAACTCTTCTGCTGAATTTTTTAGGCCCTATTTTCGAAATATTGAATTTTGAACTTTTCACAAATGATTTTCATTCAAAAAATCATATCTTTATTTGTATTTAACGGGGGACGCCTATTTTTTCCACAATTCAGCTCTCACATAATGTCATCATATAAATTAAAAGATAAATTTCAGGTGACCTCAGCTTTGCAAAGAAAGATGTGAAAATTATTTTATTGATTTTATGATATAAGATTTTTTCAATTAATTGTCTTTTAAAATTAAATTTTGTATTAAATCCGTGTATGTTACTATTATATTCAAATTTACTCACATTCAGAAAATCATAACAATTTTTCCTCAGCCTACAGAAAGCTTGTCAGCAGCTCAAAATGTAGCAAATTTCCCGGAAAGCCTGGTCGTCATATACAGCAAAAAATCATTCATGTGGTCTTGTAAATAAATGAAAAATTTGAAAGTTTTTATTTGAAAACTGAGAGCTGACTTATCAAAGTAAAAGTAATCCAGTCCTGACTTTTTGCCAGTAGTGTAAACATAATATGTGTTCAGAAAGAGTTTTCCGATTTTAAACGTTGTGAAGCATATCAGTGCATGCTCAATTCTGGCCACAAACAACTATTGCATAAATATTAAATGTAAATATAAAAGTACTGTTGCATATTGCATAATCATCAGTTCCAAACTGGGCATCCTTGGGATTGTAATGATTCCTCATTCCTTGAGATGAAGTCACGGCAATAGATTTCGCAATGTCAATTAAATTCCCAAAAATGATTTTTTATATCAATTCCTTCAAAGTTATCCAATAATGGATGTTAGATATTCAAAAAATTACTGATCTGACTGGACGTATCTGCATTGCCGGGGCCCAACTGTTCTATCCTGTCACAAATTAGACTTTTCTTAGAATTTCTCTCTACTGCCACCAAGGAAAAATCTGAAAACATTCTGATAATTCATGCCACTGAGACCTGCATCTACAATGCCAGAAGTTTCTTGTATTGAAGTCCTCTATCGATATTGGTGCTAAAATGTGGGGTCATATCAGAGTCCTTTTTTGGACATACCCAAACAATCGAGAAAGTGAAAAATGACCCAAAAATCGTCACCGATGACCTATGGCTTTTAGTACTAATATTGAAAGAGTATTTTTTGTGAACATTTTTGGCGCCAAGCTGAACACCACTATCACATAGTTTGGGCTCTGGTTAAATCGACGACGCTACCACCAGAACCACTGGGAAAATCTCGATTCTATCCAACTTTTCCAACTATCCAACGTGTTACATTTTCCAGTTTTTCGGACATTACTTCTTTATAGGTTGAAGATTTGAGCCCAGGCAATGCAAGAACGTTCAGTTAATCATTGAATTTTTTCAATATCTAACATCGATTATTGGACCATCTTGACGTAGTTTTAGCTTTTGGGGTCATAATGGCATTGCGAAATCTACTGCCGTAACGTCATCTCAAAGAATGACGTCATCACTCTTCTATGGTAAAACATGTTGGCCTGATCATATTTGTGTAATAGATGCTTAGTATTTGAACTAAGCTTGCACTGAGATATTTCATAAGGTTTCAAAAACAAAGACATTCAGAAAGGCCATAATAGATTAGTGCAAAATATTATGTTTCTTTGATGCAAATCGCAATGTTCCTTGTGGGAATTGTTTGGAGCGTATATAAATCATTGCAGTCTGATTCGAATGGAAAATACTACTTTAACTTCGTCTTGTCGAATCAAGTGGGTAACTTGCCTACGCACACTACGCTAACCACATTAGACCTCGAAGACTAAAAAAAACCCTCAAACCCGGATCATAGCCAATACGTCGTGTAAATTGACAAGTTGGTCGAGAGCCAATTCGCTAAATCCACAAGTTGGCCAATAGCCACTACGTAGTCACAAAAGGCTGTCGACCACCTCGTGAAATTTGCACGCCGGATTGGCTATGATCCGGGTTTGAGGTTCACAGTCTTATATTTCTCTGATAAGCTATTTCCCTGCTACGACATTAATAATAGGCAATAATTGCAGATGCGTAACATAGACCGTCATGCATACAAGTACAGTATGCTCAAACAAATCCTATGCAAGTGCGAGTGATATGTAAATGTTTTGAGTACCTAGGGTATTGTAAATGAGCAATTACAAGCAGCCGGTGAAAAAGAGAACCATAACCACAGTCGCGCACAATTCAGTTTCCCGATTCAAGATTACCAATATCGCATCCCTACATGCTACAGAAACATAATATCCAAATTTGTGATTTTTGCATTGCACCGCGCGTGTATGGCTGTATAGATTCTTTAAATAATTTTCATCCGCACATTTGCGACACCCCTAGTTTTAAGATTAGGAAGTCCTAGCCGTATAACGTAGTCAATCGATAGTCAATTCTGAGAATAATTAGTCAATAATCGTTTTGATTATTTAATCATCAATTCGTAACGCCTAGAGACCGTGGAACGGATACTAGCGAATACTGTTTTATGTTTTGTTTGATGGCGCATTATGTTTGTAAAACTTAGTCCGGGCCTTTGTCTATCATTTGAAAGAGATAACCTTTCGTAATGACATAGTGACACGGAATACACTACAGTTCAAACTGTATCCGTGGTCTCTTTGGTATTTTTGCACTTCAGGCCCTGAGGCATCTGAAGCGCGATCGATACAAAACGTGGGGAGAATGGATCTATCGGCCAGAGAAGCCGCAATCACATCATACACTGTCTTCCACCATTTCCTCCCTATCAGTAATAAACACGTGTTTTACATATATACATGTGATTCGATAGCTCGCAGCAAGCAGTGGTTGCTACGGCAAGGACTCGCGAGATGCGAGTCACGCCGCCAACTCATTTGACTACTCCCGCAAGTATCCAATATGTATACAGTTCAAACTGCATCCGTTTCGTGGTCAAAGTGCATTTCTCGGCTCTTTTGTCGAAGTATGGTCCCATGGAAAAAGTATGGTCCCAAACAAAAAGTATGGTCCCATCATGGGACCATACTTTATCTGCAGAAGTATGGTCCCAAAATAAGTATGATCCAGAGCGGTTTTCCATGGGACCATACTTGTTTTGAAGAAGTATGGTCCCAAGCGGTTTCGAATGAAGACAATGGAATACGAAGATTTTTCCCATTTCTCGCCTTTCTCGTTCGTCTATACACTCCGGAGCTGTTTTCGATAGTGCAATACCTAGATATGGTAATTAGACGAAAGAACAACGCACTTCACTACCGATTAGAAACCCTACCTGCTATATCTCTGCCTCTTATGATTCAGAAATAACGCTGACTATGTTTTATCATTACAATGACCATGCACACCCTATTTTTGTCGTATTGTGAAAATTCACCAAATCACTAAAAAATCTGTGAACGATGAGCGATATCTTATTCGACTTCCCACGTTGGCCCCTATCAGATGGCCTTTGCCAAGATTCGTGGTACACCTCCTTTAATTGACACTGAACATTGATTTACAACGGATAGTTTTGCGGTTTATTCATTCCACACAATTGACTTCATGCTTCTCGATGGCAGATCCACATTGATGTACTGTCCCGGATGTTGAATGTCAGTGATGGAGAGGGTGACGTTCTGGAATAGCTGCACTCTATCACATCTCAAAGGAGCCACAAAGGGAGATTTATTTGCATGCACTTTCGGGATCACTTCTCTCCAATTCTCTTACTCTCTCGTTGTCAGAGTAGACCGCTCTGACGACGTGAAAGTGGGGGTATGGAGAGAAATGAACCCGAAAGTGCATGCAAATAAATCTCCCTTTGTGACTCCTTCAAGGCAACAGTGATTGAGCACGGTGGTTTAAGAGTACAC
Source organism: Diplogasteroides magnus (assembly GCA_014805445.1). NCBI lineage: Eukaryota > Metazoa > Nematoda > Chromadorea > Rhabditida > Diplogasteroididae > Diplogasteroides > Diplogasteroides magnus. The sequence continues at coordinate 10,439 of JACMIF010002854.1, forward strand.
TTCTCATTCGTCTAATGCGTCCAGTCGTCTAATATCATTCTCATTCTGAGCGGTTTTCTCTATTTTCTATAGACAACCACTCCGAGTGGATCGGACGAATAAGAAATGCACCTTTTTCGATGCAGAAACCACAGTTATCACCTCGTGCGAATTTCTATTCAGCAATGCCATGAACCGTCTGCCGTCATTCATAAGCGCCCCGAGTACAAAGACCTAAATATTATGTTACATAATCTTATAGATTGTATCGCATTTCTTAACTGAATAGCAATGCCGAATATTATGCATTGCATCTACTCCTACCACGCTCACTACGTTTCAACTGCTCTCTCACTTTTGCGTGCTATTTAGGCGTCTCTCTGGCCGTTACGAATATTTAAATATTATATATATATCTTTCACCAGAACTATTAACAATAATATAATTCCTTCTCAACATCAAGATAAGAGTGAACACTTACTTGATCAGGAAGACACACAGGCAGAATGACCGTCGCACGCTGTGAGCCCGGTTTGAGGAACTTGCTGAAAGTGCCACTGTTAGTTCATTGATATAAAATCTACGCATTTCATTGTTGAATTATGTTGAATATGTAGACTTCTTCACTGTAACTTGCTTTTCACACATTATCAAATAGATCAATTTTGTTGGTAAATCAATTTTGTTGGTCCGAGGATTTTCCATGGGGAAGTGAGGGAGACAGTTAAAATAGGACTGTTTTAGGGCATGTACCATACCGCATTATGAACTAAATATTATCCATGCCTACCGAACGAATGGTAAACTGCTTTACCCGAAAAATAACCAGTCAGTGTTAGATGAATGCTTGAAACCTAAGAAAAATAAGAACGACTGTCGTCCTTATGTGTTACCTACATCTTTCACACTCAGCGCACTTACGTGAAATGCGCGAGTGCATAGTACATGGGCTGCTTGAGGAACTCTCCTGACTCCTTCTCCACTATGATGGGAGAGTCGACAATGTTGTTGACGAAGGTGGGACCGCCCTGGAATGCGAGTTATCTCTCATACCGCCTGTGATCTCTGGAATTAAAAAAAACAATCCTTAAAGAAGGAGTAGGGGGAGTTTCCTCTCTGATAAATCAATGCTCTGCGTCCATTCGTTCCTCCCTGCTCCCTCATTTCTCACTGGCGACTTCTTTGAATTACTAGATGAATTAACTTACACCGGGATTCAAACACAGATTCCAGTCCATCCAGCCGACCACCCAGTTGTTGAGGTCCTTTAAGGAATTTTGTTTGAGGGAAGAGCACTTTGTAGTAGTTATTAAAGGCTTTGGCGTACAAAACGGGATTTAGACCGTCAACATGATGTGATTTTGTTTTGAAGAGATAACACCTTACACGAATTATAACTGTTTACTGTATATAATATTTAGGAAAAATGAAGCAAAATGTTTCATTTATCGAACGGCAACACTCATTCCCACTTCAATGATCGAATGGGCATACGCCTCTCCCCTGCTGTAGTCGCCGAGTGAGACTCCCTCTCCGACCTCGAGGAAGCCCTCGCACGCCTGAATTTCGCAATATTTTTTGTATCTTTTCTTATGTTTTTTTGTGAACACTGACCACGTTGACCTTTTTGTTTTTATAAATATTATCACACCAGTGAAAATATTGAACTCTTGAAAAAAATGAATAAATAGAGAGTCACCTCCGTTGCCAGAATATACTTGTCCGGGTGTTTTTCATGCGTGGTGGAAAGGGCCGAGACTGGGAAAACGAAATCCTGTAACGTGTGATTTTTTATACAGGATATTAATCACTTCTCTTTGGAATGTCTGCATTAATCCTTGAAGAATAGGAGTGAACAATTGTTCTCACAACTCGACCGGCAGGACCATTTCCCATTAAGAATCCCCGAAAGTATTGCCCTCACTTGATAGTAATGAACGCCTATCCCTGCAATGTACTTGCTGGCTTCGGGATCTTCTAATACCTGAGAATGTATTCTCTAGATCGCATGGCCCAAATATTTGATTTGCGAAAAATGCAGTTCTGTCCGAGGAGTAGTTGGCTGTTTCATGCGATAGACAGAGGGAATTAGAGAGAATGAGAAATGCATACCAATATACGGTTTTAGAAACCCGAAACCTACAACATCCGCCCACATCGGCAGCGTCTCTCTCATGTCATCAAGCATGATGATCTCCATGTTCTTTCCCACGGAGGAGTTGCGAAGGATTGGACCGAGTTGGTCGCGGACGAAGTTCCTGAAATTGTCACATTCGCTATTAGCATGGTTTGTGAATTCCTTCAATGTTGATTTATACATATAACCAAGATGCATAAACAAACACAATATTTTAATATTTCGGGCGATGCGCTAAACAGTGTAAAACAATAAAATAAAATAAAACGCAGTTCCGTTTACGAGGAGTGAAAAATTTAAGAAAAATTCGACAAAATAAGTTTCACCGAATAGTTCTATATAATTTTTGGAGTCATTTTTGTTTGATGGGGATAGCCTTGTGGTTTAAAAAAAGATTTAAAAAATATTTACTGCTCCATTTTCGGCGAGAAGTACATGGTCTGCCATCGGTAGTTAGGGTCGGATCCTGGAAGATAGACATTTCGGTAATGGTTGCCAACTCTAATGGTTGCCACATTAATTAATGACCTTTGCTCCTTGGTTACTTTGGCTACATTCACCACTATGATGTAAATGTTCTAGGCTGCGCCAAGAGAATGTAGTTGCATCGCAGTCCATTTAATTAAACTACTTCTAACGTTTCATGGAATTGAATTCAATCAGATGGAATTGAGTCAAAATATGATATAATTCCACATGCAAGAACTACAGATGGCTGTTTCTTACTTGCGAACCGTCTATCTTCTCTGAGGTGCCTTCAATGTTTCTCTCTTGTTCTACAGTACAATGCATGCGGCAGTCAGGGATTTCGTGGTTGGAGCACAAATATTTTACAGCGTGACAAAGTAATTTAACGAACTCGTTTTGGTGGATATCTGTTCTTACATCTATCTTTCGACATATTATACTGTGAAATACCTGTAGTCGGTTCATTCTGCGGTGTCACAGCCCAGAAGTTGACACCCTCTTCGTCGTAGGCCTCTAGAAATCTAAAAGTTGACAAATTTGTACATACATTTAAGAGAACATATTTATGTGAATTTCATGCACATAACACTTCTTTTAGTTTATTTTTTTTACAATGTGTTCATGCATTGCGATATTAATGTTTCTCGTGGTTCACTCTAGTTATAATATCTCTGTAAAACTCACTTTACGAAGTACTTCGCCCACGTGACATAGTACGGTCCGCCCTCGAAGCCTCGAAGTCTACCGCCACCCTGACATAACAGTTATGTTTCTAGAGCTCAATATTGCCATATTGGGAATTGGCTATACGTTCGGCGAAGCTACAGAGGTCGTCTATAGACATCAATATATTTTCAACTGGTCAATAATTGTCTTTAATCAAGTTCAGCGACTGAAACGAGGCGATTGTTTCGCCTTTTCGTCGGCTATCGATATCGCCCTCTACTAACCACCATCTGATTGTTCGACTTCATCCACGCAGGGGCCGACCAGACGGAGGCGAAGAATTTGAGGCCTCCTATTGGTTTAGAGAGCTCCATGGCGCGCTTGATGAAGGGTAGCTGAACATGCCAGCTATGCTTCATGCCAGTTTTAGGCATTCCAAGACTTCGACAGAAATTTGGACCCTGTTAACGAAACTTAGAAATATTTAAATGTATTTCTCATAATGGATAAAGGTAAGAGGCTGATCTCCGTAGCATTACCTTGTATTTGTAGTCTTCAGGTTGTAGCGCGAACGTGTCGAGGTTGAAATCTCCTATAAGACGTTTTCATTTCACCACAATTAATAAAATATGTTTCACAACTTGTGTAAATGCTCAAGGTTTACAAATTATTTTTAATCACGTCATAGAATCTACGAGATAAATATCCTATGAAACAACAATCAATTGATCCCAAAATATAATTTAGTACTATGTGAGGTTATGAACCTGGTGTGTCCAGACACGAGTATTCCTTCAAGCCAAAGTCCGTGCTGGTGATGGGAATCCTTCCCAGAGTGTACTCGGTTCCTAAACAATAGTGTGGGGTCAACAATTGGTTTGGTATAATCTCGAGTTACCCCACCCTACCAAACAAAGGAAGTTGGATGTCCTTTTCGGGGTTCAAATGAAGATCATAAAGCCCATGGATAAGATAAATGTTCGCTTTCAGATAGGCTCGGTCTTTTAACACTATTGCTGCTCAAGGCATCTTCGAAACAAGTGGGCAACAGTTGCCGCTTGTCTCGAAGTTGCCTTGAGCTACAATATTTTTCACGACCCATTCATATACCAAAGGATTCGTGTAGAGATATTGTCTTTTTGGCCCATAGCGAAAATTAAAAAAAATAACATTTGCCCACCTGTCGTTCCATAATACTGTTTCAGCAGCAGTTCCCTTCCTTCCCGTGATAGATCGAGGAGATTGATGCCTACAGCGTCTGTGAACGCGCCGCCGAAGCCCTATTCCAATTTTTTTTGATTGTTTGGTCGTAAAGGTTTTTTTTTGTTTTGTAGACCGGATGGCGCAGTATAATCGTTCAACGAAAATCTATGTGCTTTATGCGATATCGTACACAAAAGACATTTCCGTACAAATGTGCCATATGGCACATTGTGGCACATTTTCTGCCACAGCGGTTTTTCTCGTCGCTGTGCGAATATTGAGCCATTTCCTTTGTTACATAGTTTTTGTCGTTGTTTTTCACTTATATGAACCACAAATTTCATCTAAATTCTTTTTCATAAGCTTGGTTTTCGTTCCCCAAAAATACGAAAGGTTCAAGGTATCCGTGAATACGGTAAGCATTTGAGTCAATTTTAAATCCATAGTGAATCAGCCGATTTTGCGAAAGTAGGAATTGAAGTGGTTAGGATGTTTTCGGTCATTATTTTGGCTTCATATGGGTGAAAAACAATGACAAAACTATGTAACAAAGAATATTGCCCAATATTTGCTCAACAACGAGAAAATTCGCTGTGGCAGAAAATGTGCCACAATGTGCCATATGGCACATTTGTACGGAAATGTCTTTTGTGTACGATAGCAGTGTGACATATTTGAAAAAATTGAACAAAATGGGAACCTTGATTGTCTGATGCAGGTTCAGCGCGTCGAAGGTAATCACTTTTTCTCCTGAATTATCCATGTCATCGAATGCTTCCAATGCATAGAGTACTACTTTCTTTACTAATAGATTATAATAGTTAAATTCAAATGTTGTCATTCCAAGATCTACTACGGTTGGCAGTTTGAGTACGAAATCAGTTATGTTTCTTGAGAGTTCTTGTCTTCGTGAAACATAATCGTTTACGTACTCAAACTGCCAACCCTACTTCCTACCATGTACCGACGAACCCGGTGTGCTCGTTATCTTCACAGTCGACCGGTCCATCCGCTGGCCGTTGATATCCGTGGTATAGACAACGGCCTGCAGTTTTCGTTATTGCTCTTTCCCAGTATCTTTTCAATTTATTCGCGCAAAATCGAGCGTCCCTTATTTTTAACCTTTTTTTTCTGATTACACTCGCTGATTGTTGAAATTGCATAGTAAAGGCATTTTCTTGTTGATTGATTGCATGATTGATTGATTTACACTACTGGTAATAAGTATTGGTACACTTCGTTATTTGGCCATAACTTTGCTCAAAGTTATCGAATCTCCGTGAAATTTTTTTGGGATTTCTTGAGTAAAACTCCTATAAAACCTGAAAATGAGGTATACCGGTCATTTTTCATTTTCGACCATGACCCGGATATCATGGCGTTGAAGATCAAAATATTTTTGATGAGGGATCGAGGTGGGAAGGTCATTTTTGAAATGCCTTGCGTACGTGTAGTTACACAAAAATTTTGCATCTCGATCCTTCATC
>JACMIF010002855.1:0-16379 GCA_014805445.1 Diplogasteroides magnus
CGTTCCATGAAGTCGCATTTCCATTCTGTCGCAGGTCCATTATGTCGCAGTTCCATTATGCGAGTTCCATTCTGTCGCACCACCATTATACGCAATATGTTCACTCCTCAGAGACTAATCCACTGGAACTGAAAGTGGGGCTTCCCATCCAAATGAAACCCCATTCACTGGAACTATCGCAATATTTGAGTCTTACTAGCAACAGGTGGAATTACTAAGCATTCTTGATAAACCAGTTGTGAAAATTATCAAAAAAGACATCTATTTTGGTAAACACGTGTTTTCGCCCACCTACAAACACAAATAACTACAATTGTCTCTCAGACCCATCATCTGTCCACTCTGTCCCTACAGTATCCCTCACCAGTGCGAGTCTATCAGGAGTGTCTTGTGAGTGTCTCCATGCAGCCTCGAGCATCTTTTCGTGTAGTGGTTCGAGTGAGATGGGAAGAGGACCGAAGGGAGATGTGAGGGGAATCTGAATTGGATGGTAAAAACATACGAGTGGCATGTACATTGGTTAAATGAACATACAGATGCGCTATCATTATCAGCTTTCTCGCGAAATAAGCGTCAATTTCGCCATTATGACGCAAATGTCCATAGCGCTCGTGTCTATCATTCGAATTGAATTTTATTCTTCTCCCACGCAAATCTACTTTGTTTATCAAGTGACATGAAACTATTTATTTTTTGATTGCTTTTCTGCTGTCTCTTTTGATTACAAAATTTTTATTTTAAGTTTAAAACGTTACTGCTACAAGCCAATGAATTCACGAATATTCTTTCACTTTTCTACGAATATTTACTATATAATGTTTACTACGGTGATTTGCAATAAAGTCGGAATTAGTTTCCATTTCTCCTCCAATTGTCACAGATCTTTCTTCCTCTTGAATAAAGCCACAATTTCCCCTCCCACAGTCCAATTTCCCCTCTCTGATATAATAACTCTCCTCCCCTTCTCCCTCTTCTTCTCTTCTCTTTCGTTGCCCAGACGACTGTCCTGTGTTGCGTTCCTCTGTCATTTCTGCACTATGGACGGATGAATGATGGAAGAAGAGGAACGAACAAGAAGGAGACGAGGAAGGAGAAGAAGGAGAAGGAAGACGATGGAGTAGGACCCTCCACGAGTCACGGAAAGGAGACACTACATCCCAGGTGACAGGAATTACTAGTAGTATTTTTTGAAAATTCATATCACAATGTCTACTTGTTGTTATTGTTGAGTGTGCAGTTTGTGCACCTAAGGACGTTGTGTTTCGTAGTTTATCGTCGATAATCAACAGAAGTCATTAAGAGACCATGACATCTTACCCTCGGAACAGTTAGCGTCATCATGGAGTACAGTGAAAGACACGAGAACATGGAAAGAAGAAGTGGGACGATAATCTCATTCTAGTATCAGAACGGGAAAACGTTCGGTCAAAACCGACGTATACACCATGTGTATTTTATGTTGTCAAGCTCAAACCAAACATTGCCAAATAAGATATAAATTGAAGGCTCATGAATACGAAGAAGACTTCGAAGAGGACGATGAAGAGAATGGAGAAGAGGAGGAAACGAGAAGACAAAACAGCAGGTTCAACCTATTTTATGCGGAATTTTTTTCTTCCCAATGGACTAAAAGAGGAATTCTTGTCTTGAACCTTTCAATCTTATTCGCCTGATGAAATCCACTTCGACTATTCCAATCTGCAGTCAGTTGTCCGGTTTTACTACATTTACCCCTAAATGTGGGTATTTTCATGAAAATATGTTATTGTTAGCATCTAGCGTACCCTTTAGTTCGTACTTTTCACGATGCTAATACTATGTCATTTTCTCAAATTCTCCCGGGTCTTAGACGTCATCGTTTGTGATGGAAAGAGTATTTTCATTCAAATGATATATTTAGACTGGCGACCAGTGGCAGTAGAAGAACCAATTCCCAAGATGAACTGAGAGAAAGCGGATTGGCATTGGAGGTTTTATATTTTTATTTCTACAAATGGAAACATTTCAATCTTTTATATGCACTAGATTTTTATCTTTAAAAGCATGTCTGATTTTTGAGTTTATGAAAGGTGTGAAATTGTGTGCTGCTTTACAAGAGAACTTTTGTTGGAAATGTCGACTTGTACCAGATGTTCGTTGCTTCTCACATAGTCATTTATTGACGAGAGCCTTTTATTTCAGCTGTCCATGGCTGTTCCATCTGTGATGGGAATGAGGGAACATGAGGAGAATGAAGAGAACGAAGAAGAGAAGAAGGAGAAGGAGGAAGTTGAGGAAGAAGCTGAAGATCCTCCAACACTCAGGGCTGGTCCCAGTCAATCATCCTCAAAAGGGCATCCGACTCCGCCAAAAGATATCCTCGAACTACCCGATAAGCTGCCGAGTCAGTTCAAAATTACTCTATACACAAAGTGCAGTACCAGGAAAAGACCGGCAAAGTTCAATGTTCTTGTGAACTGCGAAATTCCGGTAAACTGGAATTTTGCGAGAAAAGGCACGTGATTGTTAGAAACGCAGTCTCTACGACAACATGCAACCACCAATTTCAAGCCCTGACATGTGATCGGAAATTATAGTCGGACGGGAAGAATATACGAATCCTGGACAGAAACTACACATGATTGTCATCCCGGAAGGGGATAACTGAGCGGGAAACGGGCATATCGTTCATTAGTTCTTTCACAGTAATGAAATTACCACTAAAGCATGCGCTCACGTCCTTTTTCTGTTGGGTAAATCGGGACTGAATTCGTACTAGTAATCACATTACTGGTTGCGAAGCATAAAGTGCACTTTTACAAATTCAGTTGGATGCTAGAATAGATTAAATCCTGTTGCACTTTGTGTGATTGTAATCGAAAGATGGAAAGGGGTAATACTGAATATGAGAAGGATATAAACAGCAGGCATCCACGGTCTCTTGTCTTCCCTCGGTTCACTTTCAATGGAAAGACTACGAAGAGTTCACGACCATTGCAAGTTTCGGTATGCTATTTTCAGACTCTTTTATTGTTTTGTCACTGCATACAACTTTTGTTCTGATTTACTCCGGAAATGGAAACTGAATTCCGATACATTCCTTCTTAGAATTAGTCAGAGATCGCATGTTTTTGCATTGTAGTGACGTTGAGAATCACGGAGTTCTCGGCCCCCATCAACTTCTCGCCGCATTCTCACAAGTCATACCAAGTGTGAGAAATTATGCTCATTTTCAATTATGTACCATGTAGAAGTTCGATTAAAACCATGTTTCACGGATGATTTTTATGATTTTCCTCATATTGTAGTACTGTTATTATATCCTTATCCCTTTGAGGCCAATTTCCATTCATCTCCGTGGTGTCTTCTCGTAAGACAACTCTGTCCTCAGGGCAAATGTATCCACTACGACAAACTCTTTCGACTTCTAGCAAGGGCAAAGTTTGGACCAGGATCTGATGATGTCAAGTATGCACTATTTAGCAGCTCAAAATTGGTTTCAATAAATAACATAAGCATTCCACACCTATCCCAGCATTTTTTGTTCTGATATCACGCAGGTAACAAATTCAAAAAAATCTCTTGACAATTTTCAACGATTTTTTTCGAAATCACAAAGTAGTAGGTCAGTCCCATCGCAAAAAACACCCTTTTCTGCCAAGACTTGCTAGTTTATGCACTCCAAGCATCCTTGAGTGGTCCCAAGTGGAAGATTGTACCGTAACCTTGTGAATGTATTTCCTCCAGGTCGTCAATCGCTGATCTGCTGCTCGGACCACGTGGCCTTCCTCTATTGGCTGCCCTTCCGAATGCTCCGAGTGCTCAGCAAGCGATGAGGGAGAGGGGAAGGGCGCAGGTGGGAGGGAAGAGCATCCTGAAGAAGGAGAGGGTCAGATATGGGGAGGGGATACAAGGGAAACTGGCTACTTCGAGCACACAACGCTCATGAATACAAAGTTATTTTTCCACAGAGCTAGTTTACAGTGAAATGGATGATTGATTTGGTCAGTGTGCTTTACATATAAATACTCAAAATAAATTAACGAAGGCTCAGGTGATGATCGAGATAGAAAATCTTCTGTACAAACAATCGGGATTGGACCTTGGACGACTAAAACTGGCAACGACTAAGACAACCATTCATGTGAGTTCAATTATGAAAGGATTCTACCATTTGAGAATCTTCTGATGAGAAGAGTGAAGGGAGGACGCCTTAAATGGGTCATGCTGTAATGTTCTTACAAGTTTTATTCTTACATTGTCTGTAGTGGAGGGGCGACCGCACGGAAGAAGCGACTTGTAGTAGAGTGAAGGAAGAGACGACTGAGTGGGGTGGGCTTCATGTAACAGAATGAACATGAATCCTGTCTCTATTCCATTTGTTGCATATTTTGTGCAGTTAACGAACCATCTGTCTAGACAGATCACATATGCGAATGAAGTGCAACTTTTCCGTCTCTCATCAGAGACAACAAGTTAGAATGAGTGCAGACTAGAGATCGCATTTCGGAAAATAAGTGCATCATTTATCGTCTCTACTCTTCGGTAAGCGGTTGTCTCTAATACTGAAAGAGAGGTACCCGAAGAGTAGAGCTGACAAATAATGCACTGATTTTCCTAAATGCGATGCCTAGTGCAGACAACGATATATTCCGGATGCGAAAAACTAGGCATGTCAGGCCTATAAAAGTCTTTATTCCGGGGGTCAGGGGGATAATCCACAAGGGGATGTGGTCCTGCCGGTGGACTGCTGGGCCAGTCGATTAGGAGTTACACCCTGGCGTTCCAAGCGTTTTCTCCAGGGGATCATTGTTCGCGGGCACCGCTACCAATTGCCCGACCCGCGGAGGGATGGCGCCTTGGTTGGGCAGGGGCGGGATTCGAACCCGGGCTGTCAGAATGAAATGTGGCGCCCTAGATCACTGAGCCATCAGGCCAATATGTTGCAGTTCAATAATTTATCAATTCAATATGTCCCAAACTATTGTAGAATTATTGTCCATGATATTTTTCTGAACCGAAAATGCTAATAAGTTTGCATTATTAAGTCGGAAGAACTGCGTCTCATATTGGAATTGCACGGTCTCGAGACATACTTTCGTCCTTTTCTCTCTCGTCTCATTCATTCATTCTCAACTGATGACAACCACTTTCAGTAAGGATTTTCGGATATTAATCATGTAAACTGGATGACTGTGTATGCATTCGAAACCTATTCAAAATCATGAGTAACTGTCAGCGAAACGACGAAAATGCAGGCAGCTTAAAGAGTAAGTACACAGTCGTCGTCCAGAGTGTTCGTGCTGGTATATCAACCAAATTCTGACGTTGATGACGATTGTGTACTAAAGAACCCAACTCCTGAACCTTCAGCTATTCGGCCTTTATCGGTTGTCTGGAGAACATTCGCAGTCCTGTGAGAGCAAGTGCTCCTCCAACAATCAAACCACCATGGCAACTACCACCACTGCCACCACTATCTGTCAGTCAATCTTGTCATGTTTATTAGTGTTTCCAAACCGGCAGTATAGTGCATTTCTCATCCGTCTAATCCACTCGGGGCGGATATCCATCGAACTTTGAGACAACTGCTTCGAAAGTATTAGACGAGTGGGAAATGCACTTTACTACTGATTTAGAAACCCTAGTGTTTATCACCAGAACTTACGATGTTTATCTTCAGTTTATGTCCGGATCTCCATCTTCAAGGAAAGATGGCAAGTCAGATGGAGACGAGGAAACCCGTCATATCTCTGCATAGTCGACCATCCTCTCATTAGTCCGTATTCGCTTTTTTTCTTTCTGCAGGTGTGTATATTATTGTGCGTCGTCCATACGGGTCTAATTGTATCTTATCTCGCGATCTTCCGTTGTTTACTGGTATTCCCCATAAGTCTTCCCACATCCCTCCCACTCCACACACAGTCCTTCACTCTCCGTCCATACAAACTCCAATTACGGTTACTGTATTGTGCCTGAATAAAGCATCAATTCCTACCCATTTCCACGATCAGATTCCTTTAGATGACTCTTTCTCTGCATAATGTTTTGACTGAGAAGGCAATATATATTATTTACTGTTGTGCTCACTTTTCAGGAGACTAATTCATTACTTCTGAGCGTGTGAAAATGGATGATGAATTGAGAAGAAAATCGCGTGGGCCGCCCACCCTCCTCTAGGTTTGAGAAGAACTAGGGAACACATTACTTATGCAATTCATTCTGGTCTCTCCTTGTTTGCATAGACATCCATACACATAAAACTAAGTAGAAAAGGCTTCACTACCAAAAGCGTTCAGCTTTTTCTTGTACCCAGGCTTTGCCATGATTGACTGAGGTCAAAGGCTCCCCTAACTGAAAGAAAATGATGAGTACCTGTACTTCTACTCGTTCTTCGTTGTGTTTACCTATAAATACTGGCCCTTGCACTTGTGTCTGCGTCATTGGCTGCAGTGGATGTAATGTGTGCGGGCCCACTCTTCATGACCTTCTCTTGACTCATCCCTTCTTCTCCTTCTTCTTTCTCGTCTTTCTCTTTGAATATGAACAGCAGAATGACACTCCCTCTCATTCCCTTCACCTTTTTGTTCATGCAACTATCACACTGAGGCCTAAATGGATGTGATTGATGGGATGAAAGGGAAGGACTTCACTCTTTTCACTTCTTCTCTCTTCCGGATCTATGTGTTCATCATTTGAACTTTGCACTCATCACCGAGACATCTCGCTAGGACCTGAAGAATGGGATATGTTTCAAAGCCTTTGTTCTTGCTTTAGCTTTCCTTCTTTGCGGTTTGACTGAATTGGCGAGTATTGCATTATGCGCTTGTTAATGAATTGAAAGGGGATATGTTTCTGTATTCTAATTAGATTGTAAGTGAACATCGCCTGAGGGCTGACCCTTTTTCTTCTTTCTGTCGTTCATTCTCAATGTCTGACGCACGTAGTGAGGATACACATATGGCATTCCTCGTTTTACGATTCAATCTCCAATCATTCCCACCATCTTCTCACTTCTTCTCTTCCAACTATCATCAATGTTCAAAAATCCCTGGAAATTGCTTGAGAGACCCCTTTATTCATAAATAATGCATTTCCAGCGTTCCCAGGAACTCGGAATATTCTCGTTGTTCTTCTATCCAGGGAATATATTCCAATAGCTTGTTATGCAGATGATCATTGAGGAAATGAATATGTACAGTCCCATTCATTGCTAGTTAAGATCCCGTTTAATCGCTCGTTTCTGCAACGAAAAGTACTCATTTTTATCACGTCTTCCGAGTCGATCTGTCAGCTGTCAATTGTCTATGAACGTTCGAACTACTCAGCCCACTTGTTTTGGATCAGGGTGTTATCGTTTGCAAGGTCCCCTAGTCTTCTCTGCACTTCATTGCTCTGACGTTTATGTTGACAATCTTACGTGATGGTCACGATTGCGACTTTTTCTATTGCGAGACGCCTACGACGCGGTCGTTGATACATAGACTAGCTTGTTTATTCTGGCTGTTATCAATATTACGTAGACAGAAACATGAATGAGGTGTTTGACACCTTCAGCAGATCTATGAAACAAAGCACAGATACAAATGCTTAGAATTTGTCGCTCTTCGGCTGCTACTTGGATTTAGCCTACAGCTGGCCTCAACAGCTGATGGCCGAGGTGAACACCTCGAATGCCTAATAACTTTACTTTACTTTTTACTTGGATTTACCCAGGCATTTGTCAGTAGTAACAATAAATGATCGAATTGAGTAGATTGGAAAGTTGACATGCCTTCTCCCTTTAGTCTCTGCTCTCATTTGTAGTCATTTATCATTGGAGTGAGAGGGAGGACAGACAAGAAGGACTCATTTATTATGTTCTCTACTCAATTCTGTCTTCTCTTATTCATTTCCGGTCATTTGTCTAGTGATTCAACAACAACAAATCAGTGCGTCACTCCATTTTCGCCTGTGTTTCAAGACAAATTCGTAAATATCGATGTATCTACCTTTTACTACGAAATAATAATTTGAAAATTCCTAGCCCCATGTTTGAATTTCCTGTCCCTCGAAGTATTTACCTAGTAATTATCTGTGAGAGGTGATAATTTGCCTTCCTGTCTCCCATCCATCCTTCCACTTTTTCTTCTCTTCACTTAACTCGTGCAAAGAGTCATGAGGAAGTCCTTCCCAATGTACATTCATTGCCCATTTCATCTTCTCTTCTTCAATCACTCTGTTCACTCAACTCGCTCATCTCCAGTGTCTTCCAAGTCACAGTCCTTGCAGCATTTCCAAAGGACAACCTGCTGATTCCTTCTTATTGTTAGGTCATCCCCAGATTCTCATGTGTAATTTCTCAAGGGCATGTACTAGGGTTTCTAAGTCTGTAGTAAAGTGCGTTTCTCGTGCGTCTAATGCTCACGGATCGGTTATCTATAGCTCGTAGAAGAGATAACAGCTCCGAGTGGATTAGACGAGTGATTAATGCACTAATTACCGATTTAGAAAGCCTAGCATATGGTTGGTTAGAAGCCGTGGTGAAGATCTCCACGATTTCGAAACATCTTCCTTTCCACCTGTCATATTCTCCTGATTGTTTCCTTCTTCTCCACTTCTCGAATATCTCTCATCTCGCGTTCATTCTCGTTTTGTTCATTCCTCAAATATCATTCATTACTACAGACAATGAGCAGCAAGAGCAGTTCCTCACAATGTTCATCCTCCATGAATACAGGTATTTATTTCACATCCATCGTGTACACTCTACTTAGATACCTTAGATCTATGTAGTCTTTATCAGAGCTGCTAATTGACCAATTCAGGATGTTTTTCATACAACTTCCGTCAAATATCTATTTATTAATCGTTTTCTGCCTTGTAAAGCATAGATCATTCTGAGTTGAATAGGAAATGGTTTAGATGCTCTGAATGTAATTTGACTCAAGAAAGTGAACTAATTCACTTTGAGGTACTTCGGGGGAGGATCGACCTCTTCTTATGATGACTTCGACGTTGAAGAATGGAACGACAACCACTCACACAGTGAATAAAAGTGAAGGTGATTCACTGATATCGCAATCATACCCATGCCTGGAGTCTCTTGAGAGCAATGTGAAATTCCGGAGTATGAAATACAAAAGTTGAAACGAGTGAAACAATATGAAATTCTCAATCCGGAGAAAAATATGAAACTGTTCGAAACAGCATCATTACCTGTCTGTTACTTGCCCTATTCATATCTTCTTTTGTCTTGTTTTTGCAATCTCTCGGATTTGACATTTGTGGCTTTTACCATGCATTTGTAGCTAAAATGCACTCCCAGTCATTTTGTGTCAACGAGATTTCTTCCAAATACCAGAATTCCCTTGAGGAAAGGCCTCAGAGAACGGCAATTGTAGTAATTGAATTGTCTTTTCTCAGTAGACAACTGAATCCATTTTCTCTTCTGAGAGGACAGTCTCTACTCAATGAGACTCGAGATCTGAGGAGAGTGGAATGGACATTCCATTCAAAATGCTCAGCCTATAGAGTCCATGTCATTCGAAGGGTTCCGAAACGCCTGCTCCCGATCGTTGTACTTGCTGTTAGTCCTTGTCTGTATTGTCTCATTGCAGTTGTAATGTCCGGTCAGTCCGCAAGAGAATGGCCCTGTGCAGCTTGTGGATGTCTATTAGGTATTCACTTTACATTTTGATTCTGTTCCATGAAAAAATGTTTACATATCACACAATTGTGAATCCAACGAGTTTGTACGCGTTCATAGTTTAAAAAATTTAATTATTCCTTTGGGAGGATCTCCTGAATGAAAAATCGTCTGAGGTAACAAAAATATACGTACTATCTGCAGGTATTCTTCATCTTTCCCTCGGAGTGGCTCTTCTTCTCTTCGATGTCCTCACGAACAGTGTTTCACAGGTCTTTATCGTCTCTCCTTCCCCTAACTGATTCTCCCATTCAGACAGCCTTTGCCATCACTGCCTCCCTCACTTATATCATCTGTGCTCTCCTTTGTTTCATTGCAGTCAGGTCAGTCTTTAGTGGCAATATACTTTAAATTATGTAAATATCTTTAATAATCTTCATTATTTTATAATAGTACCTATGTTTTTGATTTTTGACAATGAAAATAATGAAGATACTTCAGAAGACTCGATCGATGTGCACAGATTCTTCTTATGTGCTTTGCTGTCTTCGCTTCTGTTGCCTCCATATCCATATTCCTCGAGGTTCGTGAAAAGATGACAGGAAGAATGGATTGCCACGAGGCATTTCCCAACATGAAATGAGTTCATTATGAAACAGATTTTAGATGAGAAGCACTCTCTAGTCTAATCTAATCTGAATAAAAAATGAATGAAACCTATTTGAATCCTTTCAGTCCTCCGTGCAATTGAATGCAGAATGTGTGGATGGAGCAATGGTTGTTCCTATCGAACCAAAGGTATCCATCGATTCCTTTCCTCTAATCTCTCCTTTATTCAGGAGAACTCTCTGGAGACATTGGAAGAAGTAGCAGAATCCCTTCGAGATGCATTCACTCCACAACAGGTTCCATCTCTCTCGTATATTCCATTCATTCTTCTTTCAGATGAGTCTGTCTAAATCTCGTAATGCCCCACAACTCTGCAGTCCAACAACACACGGGGTTCTCTCTGCTCTCATTACAATTGCTCTTTCTGAATGTGAGTATCTCATTTTGTCCCTACTATCCTTTACCAACCTGACAAACAGCATGGCACAACGCATCATATTTACAATGACAATTCGTTGAGAGAATATAGCGGCAAACTGAGCGGTTATTCATCCTGAATCATAAACTGAAATAATATTTTTAGTCGTTGTGTGCATTGCAACACTCATCGTTTGTTTCCGTTCACTCCAGGCAGCCTACGGAGTGGCCAGGGCACGATCGGTAATTGATTGTTACGTTCTTTTATGATTTAACATTCTTACGGTGTTTATTGAAGAAGACATTTCAGCCCTACTCAACACTAATCGTTGGTGACTTGAAGAGTCTGGAAAGAGGAAGGACCACTTCACATTCATCTTCAGCTGGAAAACAACCATATCTGCACTAATTGAATTGCCTTATGAAGTGATTTGACTTGCAGGTTCAACTAGATACGTCCTTTTCTTAACGAGAACTGCAATTGATTTTTTATCCCACCGGTATTGTTTATTGTCAGGTCTTTTCGAAATAAACCTGACCATAAATAAATGATTTCACGTTCATTGGGCGTAGTTATGCATCATAATCATATATTTATAATAATCAGTACACCAGAAGAACAACAAAATCGAACGTTTGAATTAGAAGCGGGGGATAAATTTGCAGTATTTAGTTAATATAAACAAACTTGCACCAGATATCCAAACAAGGATTAGAAACATAAGAATGAGATTGGAAACAAAGAATCGAAATATGGACATATTAGCATATTCCGTTAATAACTTTCTTCTCCATCCCTCCCTTCACTCGATTGATCATTCTTCTCTTCTGTTCACCTACAACATGACAGACAAGAAAGAGGACAAGGTTCGTGCTTTCTTTCAATTCTTGGTCACAAATTCAAACATTGTAGAAGAAGTCGAAGCGATTGGTAGCCGACGAGGAGGAGGAGGACGATGAAGAGTATGTACGTGTTTGTAGATAGATTTATGTTGGTCGTTGTAGTTTGATCTTTGATTTCCTGATGTATTATACTTGCATACCAATCGGTATCAACTATAATAAAAAATCAAAGTATAAACTACAATGCAGGTGGTTTAAAGGACGAATGAGCCTCGTGAGCCCATCCCGACGTGGATGTTTGAGGTGCGACTGTATTCTAAACATTATGTAGCTTCATCTTTTCAGCGTCAGGGAGAGGATGAACTCACTCCGGAAGAGGAGGCGGAGCTGGACGAGTTCGACAGGACCATGGTACGCTTATTGGAAGTTTGATCTCTGTTTTGTGTAGTTTGTAGTTCCCGGGGGCCCAGTTCGTTCCTCCCGGTGACATCGCCACCCAGCCCGGCTCCAAGATCGTCTTCAACGCCCCATACGACGACAAGCACACTTACCACATCAAGGTAAACGCTTCTGTTTCCATCTAGGTAGACCTCACCTACCTTCTACTATTTTCGATTATTTACCGTACTTTTCTTCAGGTGACCAACTCCTCTGCTCGTCGTATTGGATGGGCCTTCAAGACCATCAACATGAAGAGGCTCGGACTAGATCCTGCATCTGGAGTGCTCGACCACAAGGAGGCCGTTCTCGTGGCTGTCTCATGCGACGCCTTCGCCTTCGAACAGGAGGTACGGTAGTTGTGTGATGAGGGTACTGTAGGTGAGATAAGTAGTTGTGAGGGAATGGTTTATAATCATGAATGACTATAATAGACTTCTGTGTGGGAGAATTGTGGATATGGAGTTACGGTACTCCCTTCAGGATACCAACAACGACCGTATCACCATCGAATGGACCAACACCCCCGATGGGGCTGCCAAGCAGCTCCGCCACTAGTGGTTCCAGGGTTATGTCACCAGGAAGAACCTCTCCATCGAGTACAACCCTTGAAGAGCTGAATGGATTGATGCCCGTCCCAATGAAAATCCGTTATGATAAAGTTTATTGAAAAATACAAGGATTCGAAACAAGGTCATATTAGCATATTCGTTAATGATAATGTTCACTCTGGCACAGCCGGTCAGAATGGAAGTGAGAGGGGAATTAGATTAGTGCATACTCTGCGTCTGTGACCAGTACTTTAGGCAAATGTATGAAGATGTGTAACATAAAGTAGAAATTTCGTAAAATCGATAACTTTTCAGGGACTGATAATGGACCCATACCTAGCACCATAAAATTAAAGCTCTCGATGCCCTTCAGGTCGCCAAGTTGAGTTTTTCTCGGATTTCTGTACGGGAAGCGAAAGATTCAATTTCCACTGACCAAAATTCATATTCTCGCGCCCCAACCTTGAAAAATTTAGAACTTCGAGAA
Source organism: Diplogasteroides magnus (assembly GCA_014805445.1). Classification (NCBI taxonomy): domain Eukaryota; kingdom Metazoa; phylum Nematoda; class Chromadorea; order Rhabditida; family Diplogasteroididae; genus Diplogasteroides; species Diplogasteroides magnus. The sequence goes on from JACMIF010002855.1 coordinate 12,953, forward strand.
AAGCTCAACTTGGCGATCTGAAGCGCATCGAGAGCTTTAATTTTATGGTGCTAGGTAATTTTATGGTACTTGTCGAACATGATGACTATATGCATTTGTCCACTATACAACATAACATTACTGCCTCCCTTCTCTCATAATTTTATGGGGGCGAAATAACAAATACTATGAAACTTATGAATCAACCTAATAGTAGCAGTGGTAATTCGTGGAGGAGGAGGCCGAGGGGGAGGAGTAGCTTTTGTTGAAGTAGGGGAAGAAATGGTTGTAGAAGTGGACGGAACTGATTCACGACGATAGAAATTCATCCCAAACAGAAGACGATTCAATAGCATATTATTCTTGAATCTTCTGCGAAACATATAGTTAAAAAGATATCCGTCAATGTTTTGTTCGGGGACTCCATAAAAAGATTTAAGACTTTTCTTCAGCGCTCCCCATGTGGCTTCTATTCCTTGCGTATGAGTGTTTGCATCCCCGAAAACAGTATTTGCGTTATTTTAGCAATGAAACCCCCGAAATCTTTAAGAAGCGCGTTTATGAAAAAGCGAAAGCTTTGAATATCACTATTCCTCCTAACGGTACTCTTTTCTAGATTATTTTCTTCCTTACTATCCGCTACTAGAAGGCCGAAATCATTTCACGTTTGCATACTATTTATATGTTTTCGTAAGATAAAACTTTTTTGAAATCGCTTGTCAAGTTCATCTCACTTGGGTCCCGTTAATATCGGTGGGTCCCGTTAATTTGGATCCCGTTAATATATTTGGACCCATTAATTTTTGGGTCCCGTTAATTTCGGTGGGTCCCATTTATTTCGGTCCCGTTAATTTCGTTGGGCCTCATTAATTTACGGGTCCCGTTAAATTCGCTGGGTCCTGTTAATTTTTTTCCGGGTCCCGTTAATTTTTTCGGGTCCCGTTAACTTGACTAGAGCCGAACAAGGTTATGACGATTCTACCACGGAAGGTGTCCACCACAGGAAATGTGTCACTCTGACGAAAATCTTAACACCGGTTCCCCGGTACAGAAATTTGATGTGCGGTGGTGTGCATTTAGTTACCCTATCTGTGGGGCGCAAACTGAGTGGTGTGTGGTCAAATCTAACCTACGCTAAAATGGGGAAAGTGTCGATTTTTCACGAATCTTTAACTGAAAAATGGCTTAGGAGTGAGGATGAGAAGACGTTGTTGGTAACATTTTTGAAGGTCTCGACGAGTGGAGCAAGAATATATTTTCGCCAGCCCTGTAGCTTCACTTTGAACGAAGTTATGATCATCCGAACTTTCGAAATGAATCTGGGTCCGGAACCGTCAATTAGGTCCAGATTCGGTTCTCGCGGATGTGGATCATTTACAATCACTAGGGGCATATACCCACCAAATTTCATGGTCCTAGCTACATTTTGAATTTTCTTGACCGCCCCTAGTAAAGAGGTCCTCGATGGGAGCCCAGAATGCGTCTTAATGTTTCAAGAACGGTAGTAGAGTGCATTCGTATATGGTATAAATCTCGTGGTGCAGAGAGTGCATTCGTATATGGTATAAATCTCGTGGTGCAGTTGTCTATGGCATGAGTGAGATAACCACTCTTAGAGAATTAGACTACAGACGAATGCACTCTACTACCAGTTTAGAATCCCTACTACTAATATGACTTATAGTGGGACTGTGAAAGTGTCGACGTGGCTTTTCAGAGCAGGGGAGAATGACGGGCCTATTGATTAGATTCAATTGCTGACCATATCATAAGAGACAATCCCCTTGATAAGATACCGCTGGACTGTGAGGCGTGATAGCATATAGGAGATGACCCGGGTGATCAAACGCGAGGACAGTATTTTCAGTCTGGTATCGATTGGTTTTTCTAAATCGACAGCATTTTTCATTCATCTAATTCTCTCGGAGCGGTTGTCTATCGCACGCAGAGACAACCGCTGGGAGAGAGTAGACGAATGATAAATGCTCTTTTTGCAGTTTTAGAAATCCAATTAGAAAATGTTATGACAACGATGACTTGGCCTGGCTGTTTCACTGAAGGCTCCAGTGCGATAATGCTCACGTGAACACTTGAGCAGTGATATGAACACGCATCCGTATATTTTACCTCTATGATGCAAATATCCACGCTCCTGTCTTTCAACCCCATACCCTGATCACGAATCATCGTATGGATAAAACATGGATGAACGTAGACAGGTCACCTCAACTGTACACTGCGAGAGAATTGTCGACAGCGGGCAGATGCATTTCTTGGTCACGCTCCTCCACGCATCACCATCACGATAGACCATTGATTTCCTATAAAACAGGCAGAAATTAACTATTTCAGAAACCACCTTTCAATCGGATATTTTTTTCTATGCATCACATAATATATTTCTTTCGAAGGGACGATGCGGCGCGATCGCTGGTGGATTGCAAATTCATCACAAGTAGACAGCAAATAAATTTCCAAGTATCTAACCTGTTATCAGTGTTCTGGAAGTAGTAGAAGCGCACTTCGGTGTCCGAAATTCGAAATGCGTTATACACATACATTCCATGGATATTGCCGTCTGAGGCTGAATCGTTCTTTTTAAAGTTTACAATAAGAAATGCAAGTGATTGTCTACCTTTCAGCGAGAATAACTGGTCGATTTCCAGACGCAACCACCACGCTGCAAGGTTTATATTGATTTTTTGTGGGTGTTCGAATTCGAAAGTCTTCGCATACGTAGGGACCGCAAGGTGTCTGATCAATTCTTCTTCTGGACCATGTACGTAGGTTCAAATGATAGCTCTGGGCCTCCGTTACCAAACATTTTTTTCCGTTTGTCGATATCTTTTCTCTGCCCGGAGATATAGGCCGTAAACGAGCGCGAAACGCATCAACAGAGAGACCTCGAAAGTTGAGACGCACTCCCTATCCCTACCTTTACGGTCATTGGAACTCTTTCCTCAGATAACAACTGATATTGGTGTTATAAAGTGCCAATAGAGGAGCGGTAGCAAGTCCAAATCTCATCGAAAATATGATTATTACAAAATTAAATTTTGCAAAACCGTTAGTCGGGAGTAAAAACGAACCGCCGACCTTTCGACTACAAGACCTCTACATCACTTAGCCACTAGTGCGCCATTGCTTCTTTTCATCTATGATATAGGCGTGCCTGTGATGGACCAAGACAGAAAAACCGAGGTAACAGTCAAAGGAGCTTGATTTCATGTAATTTTATTTGAAATTCAGAATCTCGATGTAAAAATACATAAAACTGCATTTGGCTTTCCTTTCCAGACAACTGTGTTCGCTCTGTGTAGTCGTATGCCACGAACTGATCACTTCTCTTTGCCATCAAACCATTTAACAACGAGAAGCTATATCGACAAGGGCCAAATGTGGAAATGTTGCTTTGGTATCGGAGAATAACCTCTGAAAATTTTGTAGC
>JACMIF010002856.1:0-16369 GCA_014805445.1 Diplogasteroides magnus
GCCGCTTTGGGGGCTTTACGTCCCTCCGGCGTGCGTCTCCCCTCCGCGCCGCGGTTGTCTATCTATTACATCCCAGCCCCCCCCGCCCCGCGGGGATTAGACGAACGACGAATGCACTAAGAGCACCAAATACGACACCCTACTATTTATCTTTTACGAAGAGTTTATCCCTCTATTAGGGTGTAGATTTCGGGTAATTATTGACATCCCTTGACCTCGTAGCCGCCTAACGTCGGTCCTAGCGGTCGGCTCTCACTTCGCCGAGACGACCGCTAAGAATGAAATTAGACGGCTAGAAATGGAAGGCTGTCAATAGTAACCCGAAAGCGGCACCCTATCCTCCATTCATTTAGTTTCATCATTCTCCCCCTCCTTCTCGGTCCTGAGCGGCCGAAGTTCACGCGTCATGTTTCCGGTGAGTTGTCTGACCCGTTCTTTCCCCCTCTTGGACTCATGGCTACTGTAGGGTTACTGTATTCCCGGATTGAGGTTCAATTGCTTTTCGCTGGTCAATTAATCTTCGCTTTCACTGCATACATCGTCTTCTTCTGTGGCGGCAAGAAAAGGCTCCCTTCTGCCAAAGCAAATGCTAAGGTACGGTAGTCATAATTGGGTCAGGAAAGGTACGGTGTGTCAGGGCTACGGTATTCTTTCAGCCAAACTCGAAGGTTGCTTCCGTGGCTAAACCCCCGAAGAGTACGGATGGTGCTACTCCAGGCAAGAGTAAGAGGGACGGGCCCAAGTCCGCAAAGAACGGTCAGAGATGGATGATGACGTCAAAATGTCCTGAATGGTTCAGCTCCTCCTGAGAAGTCGAAGGCAGGCACAGCTCCTGCAGTACCGGCAGCAGCTGCAGCTGTATCTGCTGCAGAAAAAGCTGTAGGACCTACATTCTGGAGTCTTGTCATTAGACGATTTCAGCTGGAAAAGCAGGAAGAGAAGAAGGAAGAGGTGAAGAAAGAGAAAGTGGAGAAAAGAAGGAATAACGATTTTGTCAATCCGGATGACGACTGGAATGGCTGGGACTCGGAGGTAGAAACCAGAAAACGGGATATAGAAAAGGTGAGACCGCGACGCGTGAATCCACGCACTGCGGCCAGAGATCTTGAGCTGTTCAGAAGGAGAAGGAGGATAAGGAACGCTTAGAGGAGTTCAAGAAAAAAGTCGAACCAAAGAAGGCCGAGTTGAACAAGAAAGAGGTTTGATGGACCAAACTTCGTCTTACAGTATCCATTTGAGCAAGCGATTCAAGAGGGCCAAAAGAAGGGTAAGACAGACTATCCCACTATGAACGACATCAAAAGTGACTGGGACTCGGAGAAAGACGGAAAGGTAAGACCGCGACGCGCGAATCCAGGCGCTGCGGTCAACGTAATCTTGAGTTGTTCAGAAGAAGACGGAGGAAAAGAAGGACGAAGAGGCGAAAAGCAAGGATAAGAAAGAAAAGGAGAGCAAGGAAAAGGAAAAGGAAGAAGAGATAAAATCGAAGAAAGACAAGAAAGAGGGTGAGAAGAAAGAGGAAGAAAAAGAGGAAGAGAAGAAGGAAGAAGGAAAGGAAGAGGAGAAGAAGGAATAGAAAGGTTCTGTGTATGATTAGCACAAAACTAGAGAAGAGATAAAGTCGAATGATTGATCCCTGTATGCGCCTGCAACACATTCACTATCTTGGAGATAATCCATGTATCAATCTGTACAATACAAGTTCAACGTTTTCATCATGCTACAATAGAAGGATGATTATCACTTCAAGACTTCCTTTTTCATCGCATGCAACTATAAGTATTTGTCATCAAGAAGATAAACAATGTTATTTTTACATGCGGTTATATTTGCACACATTTTTTTAAAATATAGCTTGGAACACGATCAATGTTGAGCATCGAAATTCCACCAGCGCAAGTGTATTGACTTTTATTTTCAAGATGCAAAAAACATGCAAAATGCTTGAACTTATCATGAGATTAGATTGTCTCGTTATGCTCGAAGTTACTAATCAAGAAATGGATACCACAATCAGCCCTGCCTATTTTTCCTTTTGAATTCTTTATTTTAAAAAACTAATAAACCAACCATCTTTCGCGTTCCCCTTAGAATTGCTCTCTTTGCAAAAATACATTTACTCGCATAAAACATTGCATACCGTAATCACAGTTGTCGTGGTGGGCGCCGGAGTGGTCGTCGTGCTGCTGCTGGATACGGTAGTCATCGTTGTCGTGTTGGGAGCAGCGGTTGACGTGGACGGCGTCACACTTGCAGTCGTCTGAATATGACGAAGAGTAAATGTGAATATAATGACCTCCCCCATTGGGACAAGGCTAGTGTGTGTGATACGGGTAGTGCCCCCCCCCCCAACAATCATCGACGATTTTAGACTTAATAACAGTGACAAGATTCACTAAAAGTAAGGGACAGTCCACAGATCACCAATCAATAATAGCGGGATAAGGGGCGAGATCAAGAAAAACTTCATAACATGGGCAAAACATGATTTACCTGTTAGAAAATTGCTGACTAATTCTTCGCACTTTTCCCACGTTTGCGCAATCACTGGGTGGAAATATGATATTTTTGCAAACCCCCTATCAGCAATCAAAGGAAGAACTATTATAAAAGGCAGCGTGAACTGTCACCATATCTCAATAGAGGAATAAACTGTCGGAATTTGGTCGCAGGCACTACATAAAGCATCGTGATTCTTTCAACATTTTGCTATTTCTAATCTATCCCGTTCATTCGATTAAATGTTCAAATTACCGGTTAGCTGCAGAATTCATGTCACACGCACAACGGAAGAGCAATGTTGTAAAAATACCTAATGCTCTATTATTACCATAAAGTCAACCATAAGGTCACCGTAATCTGAATCAGAGCCCTTGTAACCCCGTGTAAACGTGCACTCACTGCATTGAGGATGGCTGTCGCAGTCGATGCCACAGTGCTGATCACTGACGATGTCGCGTTGGCGATCGTCGTCGTCGCGTTTCTGCAAACGTAAAGATTACTTTTCATTTCATCAATGAGTGGACACTACCACACATGTGCACGGAGACACTCTAAAAATAAATTTTCAATTTTAACTGTTGAAGATGGTCTATCTTTGTACTAGCCACTCTGCAAACTAATCGCCTATTTTGTGTGGGAGGCAATTTGCATTGAAATCATTGTTGCGATCATACCTGGGCGAGGACCACGAGCTAGTACATTTTGGTCAGAAGAAAACATTTTGGCGGCGACACGTAGAAAACAAGCGAAAAATAGGAAAATTTGTCAGTTTACACTAGATATTTTGCGATTTTGCCACATATTCTGTCGGCCACACGTAGATTTGGGCGCAAAAGTGCTGGCGGCGACACGTACATTTGGGCTCCGAAGCCTGTCCTAGTGGACCCCTGCCCAGGTATGGTTGCGATCCCTGTTTGAATATGGACATTACGTATAATGAACATACGGTATGTCATTCACGTTTGGTGTTATTTTTCAGAACAATCTCTTATTGTTACAAAAAGTACAGTGAAGAAAGAGAAGAAAATCATTCCCTGCTTGTCGATTGCATTTTCATTCTTGTTTGCATCACTAGTTCACCGGGAATGGTCCGAGTTAACAAAAAAACATCAGAAGATCGCATTTTTAACCAAGCAGAATCAAGGCATCAAACGCGAAAAAGCCACTCACGTGATCATGGTGGTGGTCGTCTCGATGAGGGGCTTCACTGTCGTCGTTGTCGCGGTGGCGGCAATGGTCGACAGCGTCGAGGAAGGCGTCGACGTCGTTGATGACGCCATTGCCACTCTGAATTGATATGAAATTAGAGTTAAAGGTATTGGAATTGACCGAATATGACTAAAAGTAATGAAATATGACGAATTCTCAACTACAAGACAAATAAGCGGAAGATGACAATTCAGGAGTCGGGAGTGACGACTAATGACTAGAAATTACTACTCTGATCATGAATTCTGAATGAAAATGCTGTTGATACCTGTGGCGCACCACTTCGACTGGCACTATAAGCACAATGATGCAAATCGATTGTTTAGTCGATTCAGAAGATATGTTCTGGAGACCGAAAGACAGATGAAATCGCGCACTTCTCTTTCAGCTTTCTTTCGTAATGAAGGAGAGAGTGAAGTGTTGATGACATTACTTCAGTGTCTAACTAGTATAGTTGCTGTCCTTCTCAATGTTCAGTCTATCCATCTCACCCCTTGCTAATGCCCTTAGTGAACGAATAGAAGAGCAAGGAACGGACCAAGTCTAGGGAATTCTCAAAGAAAGCGAGAACTATTGAGAGAAAGTCGAGCTTGGGAAACAGGAAATGTTGATGCCAAAGGACGTCGTCGACGTCAAACAACGAGGACAATGGAGTGAACGATCAAGTGAGAAGTGAACGGGAGGGTGGCATATGCACAAACGACTATTGCACAACTTTTAGAATGGACCGAGTTGTGCATATGTCGTTTGCGCAAATGTCGAAAAACGGCGTAGTTGTGCAAATATCAGTTGTGCATATGTCCCCTCCAAAGTGAACTCATCACAGCTGGGGGGTGCAATGAGATGGGGGTGAGGACAAGCTGGACTCGACAAGAGAGAGTGCACGTAAGTGAGAGACGCAGAGAAAAAGAGGCAGAGGGGCAAGTTAGCCAATCAACTTGAGATCAAACGTCCATGGTGCACCCGTTTTCTCCCCTCGAACGAAGGAGGGGACTGACTTGGGCACAGCTCTCCTTATCGTTCTCCCGTACTTCACTTCGATAGTTCAAAACGACCGGTGGACAGTCACAATTGGTAGACCCGAAAACCCTGCGCTGATGTTATCTTTACAGGGGAAATTCTCAACCGTAGACGGGCTGAAGAGAGGTGGTACCAGCACAAAAAGCACGGGATCCTTGCAAGAGACAGATAGTACCAACAAGAAAAGGCAAACAAGCGTAGCAGAGGGGGGTTCGTTTCCCCCTTTGACATGCCACACATCTCCCTCGCCCTCCCCCACTCCGAAACGCCCATTCATATCTGATGACGTGGATTGGAACGGAGAGCATGAAGATTTGGCCCAGTGCCAATCATTGAGATTGCATCTCGAGTGGAAAGGCTAAATGCGTACTATCGAATGAGTGGGGGGGGGCTAATTGGACTTCCCCTCATCTCCACCCAATGAAGGGGACATCTCGTCTATCTTATGCATGCCTTGACTCGGGCATGACTTGAGCAATAAATAGGCATCGTTAGTCTCGAAAGTCTCAAATTGCCGAGTATTCGAGGATTCTGAAGAAGCTCGTATTGCCGAGCTGAGTATTCGAAACAAGAAATAATCCGAACGCTACCTAAAACCACCTGTTTAACTCTAGAATGCCAATGCCGAGTAAGAAAGTGCAATGAAGCTTCATTGACCACGTCATTCGTCGGCTGGGTATGCACTTTAATTGTGGCCGCGGCAAGCGATTGCGAACGACATCTTATCGAGTGCGAGTGATACGGGGCGAGAAGCGTCTAACCAGTAAACAAAAGTGGTGGAGAAGAATAGCTGGGCCCAGCCTGACAGAGAACGAACATGGGGAAAACACATCTGCACCATGGGAATTAGACAATTTGTCATAGACTTGATGATACATCTGTCTGTTTCGACACTCTGGCGTAAATATCGTGGTTCACATGTCATTCACTCGAAACTGTCTCCATAATCCCATAGACCACACGACAACCCGCAAACATGTATGCTCAACGTGGCAATTCGCAGTTCGTGTGTGCGGGAGCGAACAGTGAGAGTCGCAATCAGAGCAAATAAGTCCAAGAGGGAATTCCTCGTTCTCCTAACGATTCATATTCCGCTCTATGATACTAGTTTGTTGTATGGTATACAACACCAGTAGTTAACAAGTAGTAAACCAATCAAACAATTAGTAAAAGGAATTATGGAATGACGCACGTGGCACGCGATTTGAGGGAAAACGTGGTGAACTAATGAGAGATAACGAACACATTTCACTCTCTTCCCTCTCCACTTTTCATGAAATCTCTATTCACATCACTTCCTGATTAATGAAAGCCATCAATTTCAGATTAAACTCCTCGAGAATCTTCATTACAAATTGTGAAAATTCTGCGTGATTTACGAGGGCAAAGAAGACTGAAAGCATCATGGAAGAGATAAAATAGACTGGAGAAGGAGAAGAAAAGCCAAAAACACGAACGGCAATGTATCATCGCGGCAGAGAAGAGTACTGACTGAGCAAGGACAACAATTGATTGAGTTCGTCCAGGCTTTGAAATAGTCCCCAAGTGAACAATGACTAACAATTCTACCAGAAGAAAATTCGTTCGAAAAGTCTCTCCGTCATTCAAGGCTTACCGCATCGAAATTACCAATAAAGCTGGTTATAGCCGTGCTAAAACCTCAATATCGCAGCAAAAGTGAAGACTTGACACGGGCCAGTATTTCCTATTTGCTCTTGTCTGGAAACGACAAGAAGTGTTTACAAGGACTGCAACGGAGTAAATGAGAAGAATGGAAGAGAAGGGGGAGGGAGCTTCCCTAGAAAGAAGATGGTGGGGAATTCGAGGGGGAGAAGGGTGTTGACGATAAACAACTCCTCCTCCTGTCTGAGGGCCAATCAAACGGCAAAAAATGGATGTTTGAACAACCACCAATAGTACGAATGCAGGCATTAAAATGCTGCAATTAAAAAAAACGGACATTTCATATGTATTCACAGCGCAAGTGCCCATTTCTCCATTATGGCGTTAATGTCCATGGCACTCGCATATTGCCTTGATTGGACATTCTATTGCGCTGCCATTGTACAAAAACGCCATTGCAACTCGCAGCAAACTGGTATATTACAGAGGTATAGAACTTGTCGGTGCAAACGACTTGTTATTTACGATACTACTGTGACTGAGTGTGCAAGCTCTTTTATCGGCATAGAATAAAGTAGTGAATTGAAGAGCTTAGGATAGACAACGTAGCACAAACTGAGTTTGGTGCGATAACCAGACAAATCGAATACGCAAATGGGGAAAAGGCACCGATTCACTCCACACAGAGACGAAAGGGCTAAATTAGATTAAATTCATTTTGGCTAGTGGAACGTGTTTAATTGGCAAAAGGAGAAAAAAACTGCTATCATCATATCATAATTTAGATAATTACTTAGCCAGAGCACAGCGATCTACCGTATATCATATGAAGCGAGCTGCGCATCGGGCACCGTTTACAGTTGACGTTACATCTAAATCACTAAACAAAAATGTAAAACTGTAAACAGTGCCTGGATTCGCAAATCTACACAAGTAGCGTATATATGCACATACAAAGCCTCGTAGCAAAAGCCGCGCATTAGTGTTTTGTGTGTAACCGACAGTGGGACAGAGTGAAGAATGGGAAGTCGCAGAATCACGTGGACACTTTGACAGTGGTGGGGGCGAACGGCAGGAGCGCAATGGACTTATGCACCATAATGGTGAAATGGACAGATTCACCACGATTACACGGCTCAAGTGCGTGCACATTTCACCATTATGGCGCAAATGTCCATTGCGCCCTTGTCTTTCACCCAAGGGAGGAGCAAGCAAAGAGTGTTTTTGAAGGCAGCGACATGAGAAACATTTTTGCACACGAACATTCTCTTTCTCTAACGATACTATACACAACATAATAATAATAATAATTTGTCTCTAAAGCGCATGTAAATTCGTTATGGAGCAGTTGAGTCCATAAAAGCTTATGAAGTGGGAGGGAAGGGAGTGGTGGTTGTTATGAATACATCTATGGAGGGACACCAAGGGCAGTTTACATTGTGTAGTGGTGTGAAATGGGAGAGTGAAGGGTCGTTCCATCACTGAGGCCTCATCTCCTGTCCAATTCGGTACGTTTGCACCTTGAGCCAGTCCATCTTGGAACGAGTCACGGGAAGTTGACGACGGAGGGCCTGAAACCATATGCATTTGGTATTATTGACATGAAACATCACTTAACAAGACGACTAAATTTTATGCTGTATAAACCAAGAGCTCGTGCTAGAAGAATTGGATAAAAATGAAAATAAGAATATTTCTTATGGACATGAAACCACGATTCACCTTGAAGGTGGACTCGGACATGGTCGCGTAGTTCTCCTGGATAGCGTTCTGAAAAGAAATGCAATTATAATATTCACTATAAACATAGATAAATAAGTAAAATGTTGAATAGAACTAAGATTATACAAAGTAAGATCAGGGTTCGTGCAAAACATGTTCTGCATAACGAAAATCGGCTCACTTCTAGTGTAAAAATTAATATTTTCGCTCAGCAGAGAGGTCCCACATATTTTGCAGGGTAGTATCCTCATCGGAAACCCAAAATTGTAAAAGAGATTCTTACTTGGTACGCAGCCTCCTCTTCCGCGATCACTTTGAGCACTTCCTTGGCCGTCTTGTTGACGTCATTCTGAAAAGGGGAAACATTTTTACATTAAGAGAAATAAATTAATAAAAGAAAATAAATTATTATGGAGCATATTCGGTACTCACCGATACAGGAACCTTGGTAGAGGCTGGCTTGTCCGAGAAGAGCTGCACGTTGCCGTCCTCGTAGTAGTGAACCTATATTTACAAAATAAAAATAAAGTTGCCAGATGAATACAGTCCACAACGTAGACATTTGAACGCAGTACATATTAAACTCCGTTAGAACTGTGAGATCCCTAGTACCAAATCAAGTCAAGCACCCTTATCCCGTAATTCAGAAGATATCAGGATAACAAATGTACCGTACCTGAACCTTGATGCTTCCCTTCATCTCATGTGCACCAGATTGGCCCTCTCCCACTGGAACGATCCACTCCGACCGCCAACGACCGTTCCTGAAACAAATCATTACTTTGCCAACACATGTTTTTCAATCTCCGGATGTAGAAAATTCAGGTGACCCGGCACATTTGTGCCACACCGAACACGTAAATCACACATGAATCATGTGACATGATTATGCCAAAAATTGTGAACCGAGAGGTGATTCACTTGAAAAAATTCAACATACACAAAGTTGGACGGCTGGAACTGGTGAGATTCGATGCACACGACCACCTTAAAGGAAAATTTCATTTTTCAAACGATTATGCTTCTATAGCCCTTGCTGTGCAGTTAACATTGGCTTTTATTGAGAAAAAAATGATTAGAAGAAATAGCAGGTTAATGAATATAATAATATCTAACCTGTCCATTCCTCGCGAAGACACATCCAATGCCTCCACGGGAGAAGTGCTCCTCGATGTACAGATCCAGTTCCTGCAATTAGTCACTCTCATTCCCATCTTAATTCAGCAGATAAAAAACGAGCTAATTGAACTACCAGGGGTTCTAAATCGGTAAATTTGTCGACATTCTTCTCCGAAGCGCTGTTGCCTCACCCCGTGATAGACAACCGCGTCGCGAAGAATGACAACAAATTTACCGATTTAGAACCTTCCAATGAATACATAAAAAATCTGTGATCAGCCAAGAAGAGGAAGGAATATGTGAAAATTGACTGACTGCTTGAAGGGCGATTCTCCATGGCTCGAGTTTGGCATCACCTGACGGCAGGTCAGTCACATCACTCGCCTCCCTGCGGAGATGGTCGAACTGAAAACAAATTTTAGAGTTACGAACTCTTAAAAATCCTCTTGGCAACCTCAATTTTGAACTAAATTGTTTTTCGCAAAATAGAAGAAAGGACACTAAGTGCGAAAACGATAAGGGAAATGCTGATAATGAATGAATCATGAGGGCATGAATCACGCTTCATCTATTCAAGTCCGTTTTGAAATTTTCTCAATGCTAATCCAATGAAATGTGAACTATAAAACTGTAAATAATTATATTCTCAAGTTTTAAAAGTTGAATTGTCTGAAATTCCAGCGACAAAACTAAACGAACAAATTTTCTGACCTTGAAAGCCTTGCCGGAGTGATCATCAGCGAATCTGCCTCCGCCCAGGTCGTTGTATTGAGTGATGAGCGTCTGAATTAGAGAATTTCAACATCTCATAAACTAAGTCGTTCGTAAAACACCAGAGAAATGGAATTGCATTGTAAATGTGCAACAACATTTGACGTGGAAACATAAATTTGATGGACAACATTCATTCTTTAGTACATCCCTATTTATTATTTTTTTTACAAATGATTTTAAAAATAAGAATGTACTCACAGGCTTCTCCACTCCATCCAGCTTCACGGGCACAAACTGATCTCTGTTGTACTGTGAAATGACGGGTGCGCAGCCCTCACGCAGCAGTGTGTCGTTGTTCAACAGCATGCGCACCGAATTGAACACCTTCAAAAGCAAATTTTGAGAAATTCTCAAGAATAAAACCAAAATCGGTATTCAATACAACGAAATTTTGAAATAAATACAAAATATTGTGGATTTACAAGAAAATAAACTACATCAAACCTCGTTGAACTCTCCAGGAGGCGCGTGCAGCAGAAAATCGGATGCGATGCGAACCTTCTCGCTGTCCGCGATCTGCGATCCTGCGCCCTCACCACCGGCCATGATTCTTCTGCAAAATATCCAGTAAATCCAAGAGACAGCGCAATATCTTGTTTACATCTGACGAAAAGATCACGATCAAACCAATTCAAACACGCGAAATATGGATGAAAACGATAACGGGTAGGTTTGATTGTGCTCAGAGAAGCTGTGTATGCTCATCTAGGAAGATTCCAACGAATAAACAATACCAGCGAAGCCTTAAAAGCCGCGGAACCCTTGAAACCTGCAAGCAAACTCGATGAGCAAGGGCCGCAACGCGTACGCTGCGCATAGTTTTTTGTCAGGGTAATCCGCATAAGACTTCTTCAATTATGACTTTTTGGCACCTTGCCAACTTGACAACTCGTTTGAAAGTGGGCCGCGGTTTCTCTGCACTTTTCGAGTACTTTTTCGCATCGTTTCCTTATCTATTGTCATGAAAATCATTTCAGTGGGCAGGTACGGGTCTCGTCTGCTTCTGTATTTATGTCAGGTACGTTTTGAGATAATTTTCGGGTCTTATAAGACGTTCTTATTGTTAGGGAGACCAAACAAGAAGAGCGTTGGCCCTCCACCTCGACAAAACGACGCTCCGAGGAAGAAGATAGACAAGCCGGCTCCGGCCAGGCCAAGCACTCTACGGTACATATTCATGTCACTGCTGCCCATCGTCCTTACCATGTAAGTTCAGCTATTTCATTCTGACGATGTACAGACTCGTTTCTACGAATGGAGCCATTTTATCAGGTTAAATCTAGCCGATCTTCTGAATTACTCTTTGTGAGCAGCAGCACATTCATCCCTTCATTGTAGACTCGTCCGATATTTCCTCGCCGAAGCCAAAGGAAGCGATATCGAGGTTCTGAAGCCTCTGATTCCTCCTGTCGTCAACGACACTGAAGTGAGTGTCTTTCAAGAAAGCGTGTTATCAATTACTAGCCTATGTTTTGATGGGGTCAACTGGATTGTTATTTGCTTTTGTTATCACTTTGAACCTACACCCGTGTGTTTTCATTCGGAATGAATCATTCCACTTCGGCACTTGAATTCTGTCTTGGTTGTTCCTGCCAGCTAAGAAAATGTATTTTTGGCTTAAAATTTTGTCGTTATATTTTGAATGTAGTTTTCTCCTCTGAGTTGACATAATACTTTCCATTCAGCTCGCATGGGGTGCTCACAGGGCTCAGCACTACTTTGGACTGCGACAGAGACAGGAGAACAGCCCACTCTTTGGGTGAGAATCTCATTATGACTACATGCCATACAAATTAGCAATAATACGCTGTTACTCGTTTCAGCCAGTGGAAAGACACCCCGTATAGACTCCCCCGCTCTATAGAAAAAATAGCTTAACAAAACTATTGAAAACAGGGCTCATCGCACTTTTTTCGGCACTTCTGCCGCATGTTTTTTCCCATCTTCAGACTCACTTCCGCACTTATGACCCGAGTGTACGAGGTTATGTAAGCACAGATTATAACAAAGCATAAATGCCATTTCTGGATTGCTGCTACTTGAATTATGATTGGAGAACATGATTCATACCGTTCTGCAGTTGAATACTCATTACTTTCAGAATGATGTGGTTCGTTCAGCCCTTGGACTACAGTATGCCCAACATCAGACACTGGTGTAATCAGGGTATGTGTATTCCAGGATACTTTGAGATCACGACACTTGCGCACGGGGATTACGCACAATGCGCCATAACTTTTGTCATTGAAGAGATACAAAATGCCCTAATAGTGAGAAATGATCGTCCCAACAGGACGAATATTTCTGCAGTTGACTTTAGTAAACATATTCATTAGAAAAATAGGTGTGCAAAGAAATGTTTTTTGCGCAAGTGTCTCATTCCCGTCGTGTGCGTAAGTGTCGTCATACCAATACTTTTGATAAGGTTACGGTAGAAATTGAATCCCTGATCTTCAGGCGACGGCATAAACAGCTACGCCTGGACAGAGGCAGACGGACGGTCATTCGGAAGGCAGGCAATCAACGACACAGTCACACTCATCAAGGTTGGATTTTTACTGCTAAAATGAAGTCGATTTCAACTGTTAAATTATATAGTTGTGCACCCCATATTGCAGCCCATGTCTTTTTCGGAGTGACTTAATATTTCTTGGCCATCATGCTCATCTATGTAATGTCGACTACCGTTTTCTCACATTAGCGAGAAGGGGTCTTCCGGGCTTATGAAAATGGAGATATTCTCGAAATCAACTGGTAGTATGAATTGCAGACAGACTGGCTCGCTTCCTCCGATTCCTCCTTCTCAGCTCGTGTCAAATCAATTGCACACAACAAGAAGAGCACAGCGAGAGTCAACTTCTTCTTCTATCTCGCATTCGAGGTCAGATTATGCTTTGTTATAAATTGATCTAAATTGAACATTAATGTTTTTATTTTCACTGGTACCAAAACTGGAAAGTACACATCATTGGTCTGCTGCATATTCAGACTAAATGATGGTGTTGAAACACAAATGATCTTGTGTGAAAATATTTTTTCAGAAATGAAGCTAATAAGTAAATCAGTAATCACTGTTGCTCGAACAACGTGTATGAAATTATCTGACTGTAAAATTTGATGCCAAAAGATCAATTTCGTCATTTTCAGTCTCGCTCACAAGGAAGGGTGAAGCTGCCCGACAATCATGAATGGGAGGTCGTGGGGGATTCCGACGAACTGGGAGACTTCAAACTGACAGTGACGTCACCACAGAAAGAGAAGGTTATTTGCACTGTTTCGACCAGATACTCTGATAATGGGACCAACTGGGAACACTTTGAATGTTCCTTTTTTATGTCGTGATATTAGAACATACAGTTCGTATAGTACTGTAGCTGAACCAGTCAATAACTGCAGCGCATGAAGTATTAGAGAATTAGCAAAATGTCAATGAAAAGTATAGTCATAACACTTCGGAACACAGCAAATCAATGCTGTCATCCATATTATGCCATATACTCTTCTTTGAAACTCATTTTCGTTTGATGAATCTTCTGAATTAGCTGAAACTCTCGCACTCATACGCTACAGTGGTTGCACGTAACCGCTTGGCAAAAGAGTTGGGTATAGACGCAACACACTCGACTACAACTAATAGGATTTCTAATTTCTTTTACATTCCACGGTCTAATGCAATTCAAGTTTTGAGGTTAATTCTAAAATGAAGACTTATAGCAACCTTTTCTAAAATGTTTATGATTCAGTCGATAACAATGGTGTCTTTTTTCAGACCTTTGTCACCGAACTGGTCATTGAGGGTGCGAAGACACAGAAACTGCACGACTACGCTATGAAACACATGGTTAGCATCTATATTCTGAGCATATTCATTCAGCTTTCTCTTTTTCATAAGTAGGCTATTCTTACAAGAGTAACTATGATTCCTCCCATTTCATTCAATTCTTGAACTTATACCCTGTGACTTCATGTCTCAACTACCCCCTTTTTGATAGTTGAGTCAGTAGCAGTGGTTCTTTCCACCATACGGCTTGTAATAACTAACACTTATTTTTTACTGAGAATTTTTTTAAATGTTGAACAACACTGTAAGGAAGGTTAATATGCACTGTAGAAAAGACAAACAATATGGTTATGGTCTATTTCAGCGTGCGAGTGAGACGCAGTTCGGAGTCATCTACGTCCTCACACAGGACGCAACTGCGAAGGCTTCCGACAACGCGAACTTCGCCGTCCTCGCCATCAACGCTCCGGCTGACGCGCAGTTTGATGTGAGTCGGCAATATTCAGCTGAGAATTATTGTATTCTATTATTTATTTATTTTTGAAATTTGAGACCACATGTCCACCAGAGAAATAGAACACTTCGGCATTATATAATCTTATTGCGGCAGGAAACCAGTTTGTCATTAAAATTTTCAAACACTTCTTGCTATATAGTCGTGAAAAATTTGTCGATGAAATTTTATGTCCAGGGAATAGCAGCCTGGATTTTCGATGTTATTGAATGGGCATATAACTGTGAAGGTATCAGAATGGTGACGTGGAAGGAATCTAAATGATCGATGTGTGGAACGGAAACACATCGTCCTTATATAATAATACCGTTTGCTGTGTCTTAATTCAATGTATAATACCGTTTCCGGGGGTCTTCTTTCAACCAAATGAATACAGTATTCATAAGGGTTATGGTATTCCAGATTTCCTTTGCCCGCGACGATGGGATGAAGCCTCCATTGGGAAAGGACTTCGATGTTGAATTGAACAAGAAAGTGCAGACATTCGAAGCACAGTTTGAGAAGGCATTCGGACTCAACGACAAGGTATTTATTCATTTTTTTGCCTTTGAAAATCCGTAGAACAATTTTTCATTTTTTTTTCAATTATTTTTGTGTGTTATCGAATAACCTGCAATTATTGCTTTGTAAAGATTTGTAAATGTTATAAAGTGTATCTGTTTCAGGGATTCAGCGAGTCTGAACTGAAAATGGCTCGAGTTGCACTGTCGAATATGCTCGGTTCGATTGGAGTGTGGAGAGGGGCCAATAAGGTGTGGTCTTCTTATTCAATTACGTTCTTTCTTTAAAATATAGCATGCAGTTAACATTTTAAAATTTAGTGATTGACATAGTCTATGGGCAGTAGAATGTGTTTCTGTGAACAAACTCATCATGCGGTATCAATGTCGAGCTGTTATGCTGAAAACAATAATTAAATAGCAAACACTCGAAAATAAATCTGATCATTTGCAATTTTTAAAAAATAAAGAAATATATTCAGGTGTCCATCTCGAACTCTCCTGAAACCGTGCCATACGGTCCTCATTTTCTGTTGTCAGCCGTACCATCTAGGTGAATCAATGTGTTAGACGGAATAGAAATGTATTGAATTGACTGCTTTTGCAATGCATTACTCTGCAGTACCTTTATTTTAACAAGTAAAATGAATTCAAAGGTGAATTTGTGTGTCACGAGGTTGGTAAATTGAGTGGACTGATGATGCATATAGTAATTGCTCGAACTCTTCTTCCTGTACATTCCAGGCGTATTACAGTATCACGTACCTCATAATATAGCGGATGAAGTATCTTTTCGCTTGTTCGTACGTAGTCTTTTCAAAGTAAATATTCTTGCAGACCCTTCTTCCCTCGTGGTTTCCTATGGGACGAAGGCTTTCACCAACTGCTCATCTCCAAATTCGACCCCGTTCTGTCACTCGAGGTGAAATTTGGGAAACGTCGTCCACTGGTTACGGTATCTCACATCTTGCAGTGCATCGTGTCATGGCTGAATACGATGAACGTGAACGGATGGATTCCGCGTGAGATGATACTCAGTCCGGAGGCAGAGGCAAAGGTACGGTAGTTCAGTTTGTCACGTTCATTACAGTTCTCTTCATTTTCTTTCCTGGCGAACTATTGTTTTGCTTGGCACACTTATATAGCGAGTTGCAACAGTATTCGTTGCTTGGAATCTTTGTTTCATTTAAACACGAATGCTTTCTCTAGCTAGTGACGAAAGGTGTAACACTAGGAGTTCAATAGGAAAAATAAATGGATTAACTGCAAATTGTGATCATTGTCAGGTGCCCTCTGAATTCGTTGCCCAACATCCTGACGTGGCCAATCCGCCGAGTTTCCTCTATCTGCTGGATACGATCACTGCAGATGATAAGGTACGGTAGATGGTCTGTTTTCACGAACCAACAGGAATCGTGTTGGGGTCTCACCATTTTTTTATTTCTGCGAGATACTCTCGTGAGCAATACTTCGTTCACTACCGTTCCATTGTATTATTCCATATTACTATTAGGGTGTCCGGAAAGTTCCCGGACTTTTTCGATTTTCTTGAAATATCTCGATGGAAACTGAGTTGCATTACTAAACAGCTATTGCATAAATATG
>JACMIF010002857.1:0-16367 GCA_014805445.1 Diplogasteroides magnus
GGCTTCACTATCGACCCCCATCTTAAGTTTTCTTCCCACTGTAGAAACATTTCCGCGAAAGCATTGAACGTATCAAATATGATCCTTCGGGCCCTTAAAACTCGCAATCCTAAGACCCTGATAAAAGCTTATGAGATTTATGTACGGCCTATCCTTGAAAGTGGTACCACGGTTTTCTCTCCCTACCAACAGTCCGACATAAAGCACATTGAAAAGGTACAGAACTACTTCACCCGTCGAGTTTTCGCACGCTCTTTCGGCCTTATCAGACCCAATCTACCCACTTCTTCCGATAGACTTAAAAAGCTAAACCTTGAAACCCTTGAAAAAACGCGCGAGCACAAAGATATGATAATGCTTCACAAATTAGTCTATGGCCACACTACACTCTCCGATAGAATTCCCCACTACTACGACATTAGACCTTCCTCTCTCCGGGGGCCAGGATTCACTCTTTTTCTTCCTCACACCCCCAATCTTTGCCGCAAAACACGCTTTTTCCCAAGATCCGCCAGTAAATTCACTTCCACCTATCGATCTCTTAACTCATCAGTTGAGCTAAATACCTTACTTTCTCAAATAACTTCCTCGTGAAATATCTATGTATCATAATCCCGCGTGTTACATTCAATAGTGTGCAATACGTAATAAACTTGACTTGACATCACTATAGTGTAAAGTAACATCGATGCCCATCTGCACAGAACAGTAACCCAAGCTACAGTATCCCATTCCACCGTACCTTTTCCTGTGCTGCTCCCCAGTTCCTCAACATCCTCAGTTGTCTCTTGTGCTCGATGAGGTCTGCCTGTCGGTCGTCGTGGTACTGGCGGAACTGAATTTTATTTATTTTTCTCTTTTCTTGTATCTCAGAAAGTGCCCAGGATCGATCATACAACAAGGGAAGAAAATACTCAAACAAAATTAATCCGATTCGTTCGTACATCAAATAATCACAACTCCAGCCAGATTCTGGTACATGGGCTCATGTAAATACCGATAACTTTATCGAGTCCAATTTACGAGAATCATCGGGCCAAAGACAAGAGCGCCATGATAACGTCGACAGGTGATTGTGCATCTATCGATTGTACCACTATAGCATTCTTGCCTTTAACCCGAAACATCGTCCTCAAACGCACCTTCTGATATGACATCAGCTGATCGGCGACCATCTTCAGCAGTGCCAGTCGCTCGCTCGGTTCCAGATCGTATACCGTACTCTGAAACAGGAGTACGGTAGGTCAAGGTGTACGGTAAACATAGATGGTAAATCACACAAAAATCGGCTACTCTACTGAACACTAAGTGAAACATTTGAGCGAATAAAACGCAGATAAGACTCAAGCAATCACCGGGTACAAGGGGTCTGTGGATTGGGAAAAGTAAGAAACGACATTGCACCACTTACCGTCTCTAGTTGTGCCAACACATCAGGATGCCGTTCGCAGAACTGGAAACCCGCGTCTTCGAAGCAACTGAAAGAGGATTTAACAGCGATATGACACATCTTAATCCATTAGAGTACTGGAAATATACCTTGTACGTGAAGTAAAATGTATCTTTTTCATAAATTACCCGACACGAATGACCCAGGCTGCTTCTACTACCTTGCATCATGCAAGTTGCATGTGTGATAAGGTAGTTTTCCATTCTTACAATTAAGGAACCACCTGTCAACCATTAGCTCAGAAAAAATATAACAATTTAATCCAAATGCTGCCCCACAAAAGCTCCTGGATCGGAAATATGCAAGCATAAAATCTTCTCACAATCGAACCAACATCTACGCAAAGTCATCCAGTTTTACGGATGTCCTTTTAAAACATCGACTAAATTTCGTTCGCCTCCCAAAAATCGAGTAACTAAAAGCCATGCAAAATATTCTTCTCACCGTGGTCCTCCCCTCTGGAATGTCCTGTGTCTGAATGTAGCCACTCCCGTGAAGTATCCAGAGGTAAGCAAGTGCAGGCGGATGATCTGAGAAGTAAAAGGAATTATAAAAAGCTCGGCTCTTTCTTCTGTAATTCAATTTGGTCTCCGATTTCCTTGCAGCTGAAAAAAATGATCAAAGGACGGAGAGAAAAACCTATTGAAGAAAAAGGGAACATTGTTCAATAAGAAATACCGTACCTCGCTCATCGTGCACCAGTCGAAAGTGAGGTGGCGGACGGACGAACCTGCAATCAGAATCATGACCATGGGCTCCCAATCAGTCTAATGTACTGTATGAGTGCTGTATGTGCCGTACTGTGTGGGCGGAGAAGCCTCATTTTGGAACTATTTCACCACTATATTTGGTCATGAAATAGTTCCAAAATTAGGAGTTCCTAACCCGCCTGATGTATGCAGCCTTCACTCACCATGAGTCTCCCTTATCCTCTCATGCAATTCGTTCCTTGTCCTTATCTCATCTCCATAGTCCACATGGTCCAGATCAGCCGTGTTCAGTCCGATCTCCTCCTGTCGGTTGAGGTTCGCTGAAAAATAGGGGAAAATACTCAAAAAAACCACTACTTTTGAGCATCACATCCACTACACAACCATTGAAAATAGTTCTTGGGGATCTGGTAGGCTCTTCATTTTTTATTGATATTTGTAGAAATCTCAATGTTGCTATCCACACTACATACATAAACACTTGATTTTGCGCATAATGCTCATCATATAAACAGTGACCAAAATTCCAAGCAATCATTACCGTAGGTTGTCCCTCAGTTCCTACTGTACTCCCTCCCTTCACTACCGTAACCCATCCCCCATCTACCGTAACCCTTTCAATGTCTACCGCACCTTCATCTCCATCCTCGTCGTCCGCCCTCTCACACTTGGCGATCATGAGAATCTTCATCAGATCTGCGAACGTTGAGAAGCGAGGATCACTGTAATGCAATATGCTCGTCCTCATAACTGAATCAGGGTCAATTCAAAATGAATATTTGAAGTTACGGTAAGTCTTTTCCATATTTTAAATTTTTAAATAAAACAGTGAAACATATTTATTCCGGGTTTGAACAAGTGATTTTTACTAGGAATTATGAATCAAGTATAAAATCGTTAGAACCTGCAGCGAACGGCTATGACGACGTCGGAGAGTGAGATGCGGGGAGTGCCACGGACCTGCATGATGACATTTCACCTTTTATAAACTTGCATTTATTCCTTGTAACACCAGGTCGGGATGCACGACATTTTTGAACCAATCTCATAACTAGCCTTAAACTTGACAGATTGTCACTAAACTTTGGGAGTACATCAGACATCGTGGAACTAGACGTTCTGGAACCAGACATCTTGGAACCCGACATTTTTGAACCGAGTTAATTTTCATTTATACTCGATCCGCTAGCGGTAAAAAGTGTTTCGTAATTCTTCTATGGTTCGGCAGTGTGGCAGTGAACTTCGCAAAATCGAATTTCGTCATCATGTTCAAAAATTCACAAAAAATCAGAAATTGATCCAAAACTATTTCTAACTTCATTTAGATGCTTCCCATGGTCAACATAAATAAGTAATACAAAGTTGACGTATTTCGTCAACATTTTCAACAAAAAAATTCAAAAAAAATCATTTTTGCATAATTTAGCTTTTCCATAGAAACTTGACCATAATGATGTCTGTATTAATAATGTATTCACAACAGATCACCTCCAGACTAACATTAAAAAATTTTTTCGGTATCACTATCAACAACTACACAGGCTCACTATCGAGAATAAAGATTTCCGAAATATATCACCTCCTTGATGGGCAGAATCTCCTGGAAGGAAAGGAAGAAGTGATGAATGGACAGAAGATCGGCCAGTTCATCCTCATTCAACCACGATGGAAGAGGAAGGGGAGCGTATGAAGGGAGAGGCTGCAAAGAGGAGAGAGTGGGGATACTGTAACGAGTAGTGTTGGTAGAGTGAATGCCACATTCCATCTCTCGGCGCTCTCAATCGCGCGGTCGTGTTTATGCGCCAGGGACGACCGAGTGAATGAGAGCGCACAGCTTGGGATTCATTTTGCCAAGACTAGTAATGGGTGATTATTGTTTTAGCGAGGACTCCCAAAACACCATTGTAGCGCAACAGCACGGTTTTCAAATAATATGACCGTGATGCACAAATCTCATTTGTTTCAAACAACAAATCGAATTGTAGCAATGCCTTTTGGAATATAATGTTTACAATAACATTTAGGCCACCCACCCTACAACTATATTAATCCTAAAAACGTCTACGGTTATGTCTGATACGGCATTCTTCATGAGTTCGACCCGTCAGATTATGTAAGGCAGTGAACAGGGGAGATCGAGTACCGCGATGCACGTCCAGACGCGTTACGGTTGGAATCTCATGCGACAATGCGAAACGTCCCCAGGGGTGAATGACAAGACCGCGATCACGGCGCAATTGTCATTTCATCATCATTACGGCGCAAATATCTAAGAAGCGCTTGTATTTTAATCCTCGTCCCTCACCTTGAGATCATCGCACATCAGGTCGTCCCTTGGTTTCTTCCACTCTGCCGCAGCCTCCTTCTCCCTCCTCTTACGCTCCTTCGTCTCCTCGCGCTCCTGCAACGAAGTACTTGTAGTACTGTAGCAAGAAATACGGTATCACCACATTGAGAATGGTTAAATTATGTTGTTGGCAAAAAGGAGAAGTTATTCCATCACCATCAATTTTTAAACATAAATAAATAATCAATGTTCTGCCAGAAACTGCCCAGATACATTGCGAGTAAAAAACATAAGAAAACCAGTTGAATCAATGTAATAGACCACCACTAAAATATTGCGTGCTCATCTGAGGTAATTCCTTGTTGACAAAGGGGCCAAGTAACCAACAGAAATAGACACATCATCAACGGTACCGCAAAGTGTATTTTCCAATTACCGTACCCCCCTCCCCAGTCTACCGTAACCTCTCTCTCTCACCTTAACCCTGGCCTGCTTGATCTGCTCCTTGAGTTCCTCAATGTCCTTCGGTGTGAGCACCCGCTCCCATTGTAGCCATCGGGAGATGTTCTCCACTCCTGAATAAGTAGGTCATCATCTCGGGGAGAACATCGGGAAAGACTAGAACCATGGACATTTGCGCCATAATAGTGGAATGGACAGATATACCATAATTTAACGGCGCAAATGTCCATATCACCAATATAGCACAATTGCCAATTGCGCTCTTGTCTGTCGCCCAATATTCACTACTCCTGCAGCTTTTATCACATTTTTAAAGTTTACAAGTCATCAATGGTTCGCAGGGCGCTAAACTTCAGCGGTAACTTCAGTGGACGAAACACACTGAGTTAACGTCAAGGAAATAACCGACGAGATTAGATAGGATTGGCACTTCGTCTCGCAGCTCCTTTTCATGCTGTAGTGCAACGGAATTATTCCTTGTTATTTACTTGATGCACATATAAGAATCTTGATTATATATCTAACTCTAATAAACCATAGGGAGAGGGGAATTATTATAACGTGCAGCCAATAACACGGAACAATTATGTCTCACAATCGCGACAAAAGAAGCTGTGAGATGAAGTGTTCAATAACTTGTAGTCTGCTGAAATGGTATTCAAAATACACATAATCAACTAACCAAGTCTCTTCGCAGTCTCGATCTGTGGCGCCAGTTCATCCTGTTGGGTCTCGATCTGGAATTCAATTGTTATTTTTAAAAATTAAAATAAATATGCTAAAATTACCTGTTTCCTCTTCTTATCGCTCATCTTCCTCGGCGACGCACTTCCACTCTCGGACACGGCGGATTTGCGACTCTGCAAAAGCATAAATTCTCAAACGAGGCTGTGATATTGATGTGTCGAATACTACCCCCCCCCAATGTACTCAATCAATAACAAAAATGATTTCCAGAGTACGGTAGTCCAACTGTGTCATAACTACAGTCATCGCCATGATTCACCTTCTTTCCCTCTCCCTTCTCCTTCTTCTCAGCCTTTGGCTCCCTCGATTTGCGTGGTTTCTTCTCCTCGGGCGGTTCTACAAAGCCATTGGGAATTTTCTCAGAATTAATTTAGTTTTTGTAACCCGCCACTTTCGTGTACATGAATTACTATATCAGGCGACATTTCATATAAGGACCAATAGCACATCGTCTACTGCTCGAGGAAACAAAAATGAGTAAAACCCCACTTGGATTCTTTGCGGGTCTTCCCCTGACGAGCAGTGGAGTGGAGGCGAAATTGGGCTCGGGTCCCACGAAGAATGATTCCCACGTGTGCTGATCGAGCAGATTGTCCCGTCTGACAGACTCCTGCAACGAATGTTTGGGTTACGGTAGGTGAATATGCTATTGTCTCTAATGAAACCCCCACCCGGTTGTTTATCGACTATATTGGAACACATGACTAATAAAACCGTCATGCTGCCGGAAACCACCATGTCTAAGTTCAAAACACTACCGTTCCCTACCGTGATCCCCAATCAATCAATAACGGTCTACCGTACCCATAAAGTAATACCCCAATCAATCAATATCTTCTCTCACCTTGACCTCCTGTCGTTTGTCCTCCAACACACACGTATTCTTCAGGAACAGTCGCAGCTTCTGCTTCGATAGAAGATTGCGCATGCGACTGAAACCAATAACCTTCTCTGGGTAAAATTCTCCAAATTTGACTGATATTAATGGTGCAAAAGAGGAGTCATTCATTTACGTCATGATGTCCTATTCAGGAAAACTAATTGCATTAAGATTACAGTTTAGCAAATATCATGGGCATCCATTGATGAAACATCTAATTACCCCCATAAGTAGAGCGCATGATACATCAATTAAGCTGGTCAACGCGCCATCTACAATTACTGTCGTGTTCTCCTATGGCGCAACTTCTTTCACGGGCAGAACAATATTATAAAAACAAGTTTCTCGGCACAAGTGTCCATGTCACCATTGTGGCACAAATATCCAGAAAAAGCGCTCTTCCCTCGAGAAAAAATGATCTTATAGATTATATCAAGTATCACGTCAAGAATGCTGGTGGCACTCCCTCCCTCCTTCCATCTCCATCTTCATCCTCTTCTTCTTCCTCATCGTCATCGTCGTCATCGACTATCTGGACGTCGTACCTGGACGAGATAGGTTTCAATCTGGTCAACAATCTACTCGCAACAAATCTAATTTTATTTCTTTTCCTACTTTTTAATTATGAGATTTTTCCATGTTTGTGCAACAAACATTTTAACCATGAAAATAGCGAAAAACTACATAAATATTCGAAAAAATCACTTGTACGAATCGGCGGAAGGCAGTCCAATGTCGTGTTCCTTCGCGACTTTCCCGCTGCAAATACGTTTCATTGAAGGGGTAAATAACAGGTTCCATAATGATGTTGCTACATCGGCGGTCGGAACAGGTTTATATACCGAAACTTTGTCAATATCGTTTGATAGCACATACGTGCGAGTTGTGAGTTCAAGACACTGCGCCAGCAGAGGTAACATATCAAAACAAGGTCCGTAGAAGCGGGGCAAATAGGGGAAAAGAATATACATTTCATCTAACGGTAGGCAGTAGTGGTGCATTATTGATTGGGAGTAGTGCATTCGTCGCCTCTCATTCTCCTTGACGCGGTTCTCTACGGCGGTAAGAGACCATCACCTCTCGGAGAACAAGATACTATGAATACACTTCTCCCAATCAAAATCGCAACACTGCTAAGTAGGCGCTAACTGTTCTGATATCAAAAAAGTAAAAGCCGTGTCAGAATATCAACAGCAATCAACTCACTTGGTCTTCCTCACGGGACTCAGGTAGCCCGCGTCGTGCGGTTCCAATCTGAACAAGGACACATAAACGAAATCTCGAAATCGATACGCTGCTAGCATACCTGGGCTAGCAGATCTACGTAGAGGTGCGGTTAGCCGGAAAAATTTTTTTTGGGTCCACTCCCAAGTCAAAAATCGTTTGGGTAAAATTCATCAAAGAAACTGTCGGGGACCCGGGGTTTCAAGGAAAAAAATAGTCAAAAACTGTCGGTAACCCGGAAAATTTTATTTTGGAGACTCGCGATTACCCGGATTTTTAGAATTTTTACCCCCCGTAGAAGTAACCAGCCTAGGTATGGCTGCTAGTGAATTGGAGTCGCAGGAAGACTATTTTACCGTGAACGAAGTTTCTGAGTGAATAAATTAACAAACGTCAGACATAGTTATGAAACAGCTGAATTTGCGCCACGGATAAATAACATTAGTAAAGGTGAGAATGGAACGATTTCATTCATCTGCTTCCGCTTATTCAGTAAACTATGACATGGTCAAGCCGCTTGATAATCAGGTGACCAGAGTACTATCCTTCATTTATCATATGAAAAGAACTTTCGAAACGCTATCGTGTGCCCTCTCCGACGTGATCCTTCGTGAGAAAATCTAACATCCACCGACCGACTATCTGCGACCGCTTCCCTTTTACAGTATCCCCTTCTATCATATGCGTACAGTATCCGTCACGTACCTCACAGCCTCCACTCTAGCAGTCCGCTTCCTCTTTCCGTCCAGAAAGTGCACCTCCTCACCGAGGAAGTACCGGTCCTGAAGCGTAAAATTTGAAATTGGCGGGAAAATTCAAATATCTCAGGGTGGAATAGAAGCTCACCTTAATGAAAGCCATGACGTCGCTGAGAACGTCGTCAAGTCTGCCTCTGTAACATTCCACGATTACGATAGCCAATCAATACTTAACGAGGCTACGGTACTAATTAATATTTGCAGATTACGGTGGATGAAAATTAGATACCTGCACGTGAGATTCTGCACCATGTAGAGGATGGGTCGCTCGAGGAAGTCGGGAAAGTTCTCCAGCTCTTGCTGCAAAACAACTGGTCAATCAATCAATAATCAACGAGGTTACGGTAGTAGTAGTAGTGACAGAATCCAAAATCCCCGGGAAAATAACAGGATTCATGTTACGCAGCGCATTTATAAGGAACAGCAAGCGTTTGAATAGCTGTTACAGTGAAAAGTACTTTTTCAAACCAATTAGAGTTACGTTCACGTGAAACAATATAAATGCCGAAAATACAGAAGCACTAATTTTGAGTCCTTTCATCACACCTATTTTCCAAACAATAAAATAAGCAAATCTATTTCGTCTTTTTTTTATTAAATGCACGTGCAGTCAGGCTGTCGGGCAGCTTTCTCTGCTCTCTCTTATAAAGCAGTCCTCTCTCATCACTCTCTAACCGGCAACTTTCCGATAGTCGGACTGCTAGGGAAAATAATCAAAATGGCCTCCCACCTGTGCTTCCCTCTCACTCTCGAGTGCCTCGAAGTATGTCAGTCCCGTCTTGCCTACAAATGAGTGTCTTAGGAACCGAGTTGGGCAGAACTATAGGAAGTCCAACAAAAAAGTTATTATTTCAGGGGGTCCCAGACCCAAATTTAGCTGGGGAACCGCCGTAAATCGTATGAGCAGCCCTCATGTGCTTAGAAACTGCCATACCATCACTGCGTCAGTTCTAAGGTACTACTGCTAATTCCGGAACTATAGTGAATTGTAGGTTACTGTAGTATACTATACTGCTGCAGTAATCTTACTACTGTATCCTACAGTAACCTATAATATATGACAGTACCCTACAATGCACAAGAGTCCGGGAATCAACAGAAGTTCCAGTTCAACTCGTGATGACAAGGAGTCAAGGGCGACCCCGGAAAACTGGCCCAAAATGGCATCCACAACGCTTTTCCATAATTATATACTAGTTTTTCTGCATAAATGTGGAGAGCTCGGAAATTGGAAAAAAAGAACAAATTGGGAATTCAAAGCCATTTTTACCTGTGAGCGTGCAGGACCAGTGCGTCGAGTTCAACTGGATCATGCGGTCGAAGAAATCACTGCAAAATTCCATTTTAATACCAAAAATATTTTTTAATCCCAAATTCTCGCTCGAGTAAGTCAAACAATGGCTGAAATCACAAGACGTGGCACGTGACGAAATGTCATCACTTCGTTGCGGTAACGTTGCAATCAAATTGTACTGAGATTCGGCGAAAATACCGGTAAAATTAGTTAAAAGCTCACTCGTAAGACTGGAAGATCTCGCCGGTGGCTTCCAGAAAGTAGACGGGATCGGCGGGGCCCAGGTTCGGCGGTGGCGGTGCGCGGGCGAACGGTTTCTTGTTGTGCAACGGCATCGTCGAGCTGCGATCAGACGGAATTCAGTGAATTTGTAGGCAAAATAATCTTGAATTGCAATAAAAATAAGCGAATACAAGCAAAAATTGCGCGGGGAGACTCGACAACAAAGCGCACAAACAGGGGAGAGAAGAAGAGGAAAAGAGGAAAGAGGCGAGGCGGGCATTCGATATTGGCCGCCGTCATTCAAACACAACCAGGGTCATATCGGCGGCAATTCGCGAGGATGCGCCAATTCCCGCCCGAAATCGGGTCAAAAACAGTCAAATGAAGCGTGCAGAGGCTTACCATGCTTCGCTAACTGTAATTACAACGTTTTCTAGCCAAAATTTGATTGCGACGGGAGAATAAACACTCAGAAATGCGGAGATAGACAAATTCCGAACAAGCGGTTTTTTGCGAAGAAATGGAGATAACGGAAGCAAAAACGGAGAGGGAATAGAGGTTATCGAACCCGCTGAACACGATAAGGGCACTAAAAACTGATTTTACAATTAAAGAACTATTTTTGAAAACGACCAAAATAAGCGTTTGAATTGCCGCGTGTGGTGCGTATCTTCAACGCGCGCGTTCACTGCGCGATCCTGTCGTAAACAGAGAAAGTTTATGCTATTTTTCGATTCCACGAGTGATTATGTCTGGATTGCAGATAAATGTGAAATGATGAATACTCAAACAATTCCGAATGACATCATACTTATTTAACATCTTTCATTTCATAAACATCCACTGATTCTTGCTCATTAGCCATTGCTAAAGAAAATTCGTTGGGGGTCATATCGCTGCCCAAATACACAGATTCCATGGGATGAAATTACATGTTGCAAGCACCTGTTCATATGTTCATAACAAATCTTCAGTATTCTCCACACCTGTTACACCTTTCCCCATCTACTTCGCAGAGAGCAATGTATTAATCTTGAGGGATTACGGGACTTCACTCTAGCATCTAGTCATGTGCTCATGACCTTACCTTAGCCGATTTCTTTCATCATTCATTGTAACTTCCGCTTGAAATCAGCTGCTATTCACAGCCTAGCTCAAGATAACAGCTTAAATAATAGGGATCGCATAACGGAACGTTATTGACAGCCGTTCATTTCTAGCCATCTAACTTCACTCCGATCTGTTGTCTCTGCGAGGTGAGAGATGACCGCCAGGAATGGATTTAGACTGCTAGAAATTAACGGTTGTCAATAACGTTCCATAATGCGATTCCTATTAAATAAGGATAAAGTGTTTGTTCAGACCCTTGTTTGATGTCTTCTCACTGATAAAACATTTCACAATGACTGCATTGAAAGCAACTAGAGAATGTGAACTCAAACATCCTTAATTTCTTTTTTTGCTGTGTAGTCAGGAAATTACATTTTCCTGAAAATAGGCATTGGATACTGATGCCCTTTCAGAAGCCCCTGCAATCCACTGCAAGGTATCCCATGCAAGGACCTGCCTCAGCAGATTCCCTTCTTCAAAGGTGCAAGATGTTCAGGAGTAGGCTTTTTTTATCGGAACTGAACACAAAAAACGAAGTGGGCGTCATTGCCAGCCCCAATCACAATAAGCACTATCACACATTCCCCTATTACAAAAGTGACAGGTCAGAGTAGGTGTGACATCAAATTGGATTCTTAGCCGCACAATCACCGGGTTTGATGACTCAAGCATCCACGCCCTTTCACCCTACCCTGTACACGCCCCTGCTCGCCCCGTGCAACCTCTTATCAGGACGTGGCCTACTAGGGGGAAGCCTCTAGTCGTCTGCGTATCTTCACCTCCTACACTCTCTCGCTCTCTCAGAGGACGTATAGGGGTTCTAAATCATCAAATTTGTCGCCCTTCTTCTCCGCATGGCGGTTATCTACCAAGGAGTGAGATAACGGCTCGACGTCAAAGTGACGGATTTAGAGCCCTGGTCCCACCTCGCCGATACCGTTGACAGCACCAATCACTTTTCCTTCTGCCCTCTCATTCGAACGGCTGTCCCTACACGTTCAAGCTGCAAATCGCCTCATTTTGCTGATATTTATCGTGGCCTCACCGCAAAATCATCGCTGCTCTCTGTCTTTTCGGGTTAAAGACAACATCGCCATGGACATTTGGGCCACCATGGTGAAATGGACAGTTGCTCCATCATTTTTATCACTATGATCTGTCCATTACACCGTTGTGGCGCAAATGTCCACGGGGCTCTTTTCTTTCAACCGTCTTTCTTCCCAGAGACCGCAGCAACCGCGATAATTGCGTGTTTTCACAATCTTCCGCGACAATCGCTCCTGTTTTCCTACGATTCAATCGGTTGCCGAAGCCATCAGTGTTATTATTCATGTAATCAGAAGTGAAATGCGTTCTATATGTAGTGCTGCCAAAAAATAAGACGAATCACGTCTAGAGACGAAGAAATAGCATGTAAGCATGAGAGAGCAACCGTTTACAGTCACGAAATCAGGCATTGTGTTCGTACCTTGAATATCGGTCCGGTTTACATGAATAATATAGCTCGTGGTTGAATGTCATGCTTGATCTCTGACTCTCTCCATTCACTCACTCTCTCGCCGCATTCTAACCGGTCGAACACTCGATCTTGATTACTTCTTCTTGTACTCGTTCATATTCAAACTCACTTCTCATTCACAATCGTTCCGATTCGTTTTCCTTTCGACAATTTGCATGTTTCTTTCCATTCTCTGACAAAAACATCCTTGTTTCCACGCACAGTCATCCTTTCACGTTCGTTTTTGCAGCGTTTTCCGAGAAAATGATTGTGTCATTTTTCTTTCTCACGAAGCAATTGCTCTAAAGGGGGTAGAAATCAGCCGATTGCATAAGAAATAATGGAATACCCTCTTTCATTCGAACATTCTGCAAGTGGTTTAATTCTGTTTATTGGGCTGTTATCAGGGAAAAAAATAGGAGTCAGCTGTGAGCGCTTTTTGGAAAATAAGTGCTTTTTTGTCGTCTCTACTCGCCAGCTAGCGATTGTCTCTGGCAGTGACAGACAACCGCTATCCGAAGAGTAGAGACGAAAAATCATGCACTTATTTTCCAAAAAGCGTTCGCTAGTCAGCTGGGAGCCGTGACGTCCTTTCCCCCTCTATTGTAGGCAATTCCACCATTGTCATCGGGGTGATTCATCCTTCCTCCTTAAAAAGGAACGATGAGAAATGCCACCGATCCAAGGAACACACATTCTCCACCATTGACGCTATTCGTTATCTTCTCAGTATCTTAACTGAGACAGAAGGTTGAAAGTGCTGATTCCGTGCTGATTTTGCGTTTTTCGTGTAGCTGACTAGTAGCCGAGTAAAATTCTATCAAACAGTTGCACACACTTGCGTAATGGAATCGGAATCCACGCAGAAGTGCTCATTTCTTTCGTCTAATTCCTTCCGAGAGGTTGTATCTCTCACATGATGGACAGCCGCTATGATTGAATTAGGTGACAGAAATGGGCACTTCTGCTTGGATTCCGTTCTATACCTGTGGATCATTAATCTCACCAACCTATTCATTAGGGTTTATAATTCGGTAGTCAAATTCATTTCTGATTCCTCCATTCTCCGAGGAGCCGTTGTCTCTACGAGATATAGACAACAGCTCCACGAAGAATCAGAAATGAATTTGACTACCGATGCTGAAACCCTACTATTCATATCGCCCCCTCATCGTTCCAACTTGCACAATAACTGTGCGTTTCGTAACCGTTGCTTAGTAACAACGTCATGCGCACGGATTTTACTGTTATTGGTTTCGGAATGGGGCTGTTACTGCATTGTCCCCGCTTGTACGTAGATGTATTTACGCCTCGTTGCTTCGCTGAATTCAAACGTCAGCGAAACCTCAAAACATAGTTTTTATATATAATATCGTGCCTTGTTTATCGCCGACATTAGGCAGTGATGATGCTCGAATTCAATCAAACTGTCGTCATCCCCTTTCGCTGTTATCTCGACTAAATTGCCGGTAAACAGTGACAGATACAACTCAAGCGAGTTCCTACTCTCGAAACAAAGATTTATAAATCGGAAAATGGCTAATCTCATTCGTGTGTTCTCTGCTGACGTTGAGTGGTTGTCTCTACGTTCTCAGTGAATACATGAATGATCAATGCACTTTTTGCCGTTTTATCTATTAACCCCTACTAGATCCCCATACTTAGACCATTCATTGCCCTGTTGCAGTTCCCACTTCTCTTTTTTCTATCTGCTCTTCGCTTCTGCAAAACCCTCTTCTGTTGCCATAGCCGTTCGCGCCCGGCCGTCGTGCACTTTCGATTCAAAATCCTCGTCCCCCATTTTTTTATCCTGCTCCTCTTTCTACAGCTCCTTTTTCGCTATTTACTATAAACGAATACTGCTTAAAATTCCAAAGCGAATTCTGTTTCTCCAATGCATTGCGAGCTGTTATCATACGCGCTACGAGAGGCAACTCGATTTCGACTATTAACTAGGGTTTCTAAATCGGGAGTAGAGTGCATTCGTCTGTTGTCTGATTCCCGACGCGCGGTTGTCTTATTCATGCAACAGACAACCGCTCCTCGCGAATCAGACAACAGGTGAATGCACTCTACTCCCGATTTAGAACCCCTACTATTTACTTCCGTTCGAAAATATCATGCCTTTTCTGATCAATGGCAAGGAAGAATCACAAATCAATTCCCAGTCCCATCAGCAAGCTTGTTTATATTGGTCTTTATCGGCCTTTCGCAGTACGTACCTATTCGGCCTCTCGTTTGCAACCCTGAGTTCGTAAATTTCCAAACGCAATCAGTTGCCCATAGCGTAGTGCTCATATCACTCCATTCGTCCACTCAGTGACAATTCGGCGACACTTTGCGAGCTGGGAGCTTGTCTTTGCTCTTGCTTCGAATAAATGTATTTGTTATTGTTCTAGAAATATTTTAATAGCATTGATTCCATTTCTACTGTGTTGCTTTTTCTTTATTATCATTCCGTTTCTCCTTTCCCGTCACTCCGCAGTCAAAACGTCTCGGCCTTGTCATCATTTGTTATGGGCGTGCTCTCCACGGGAATGTCAGTACATTCCCGTGTCATTATCCTCTTCTGAGCAGTTGCTTCTACTTTGCCTCATCCAGTTATCAGTAAGGAACGGAATCCAAGCAGGAGTGCACATTTCTGTCGTCTAATTCCCTCGGAGCGGTTATCCATCGTGAATGAGAGAAAACCGCTCGGAGGGAATTTGACGACAGAAATGTGCACTACTGCTTGGATTCCATTCCCTACTTATCAGTCTTTGGAATTTGCAGTCATTCTTCGCCGTAAGATCATTTCAGTTATCTAACCGTAAGAACAAGTTGTGAGAAAGCTAACAAGAAGATTCCATTCATTCTCCTTTCTTGGCCTTTCAGTTGCCTATATGAGTCATTGTTCTCTCTTTTCAAACAGTCCGTTTTTCGAAATGTCGGAAAAGCAATGGCTTGCGTTTGGCTTCGGGTAAAAACAACTGTCCAAGGTATGTATAATTGCGCCATAATTCTCAAATCAACAGACGTGGCAGGAATACTGGAATGAAGTGGCAATTTTGCCACATTATGGCGCAACCACTCATGTCTCAGTGGTTTTTCACCCGTGGCTTCACCTTGGTCCTTGTCCATTCCAAAACCTCCGCCTCCATTCAGAATCCATCACGTTTTCGTGCGGTTTTATCGCCCCATAAAACCTGACGTGTCGCTCTTTCTCGTCGTTTTGTATAGAAATGTGCTGATTCACTCGCAATGCCTCGAGCTAACACCGAGACGTGCACTGATATGGCCACACAGCAATAGTCTTATCACTCTTATTCATCCCTTTTCAAAGGGTGTGGATCCATCTTTGATCAGTTATTGACCCCTCTACTTTTTAGCTCCACTTTTTTGCGCTTTGGGCATTTTTCGATCGTTACTATTAGGGAAAGGAGTCCAAGCAGAAGTGCACATTTCTGTCATTTATTTCCCTCGGAGCGGTTATGCGAGAGAGGCTGCCGCTCCGAGGGAATTAAACGACAGAACTGTGCACTTCTGCTCGGATTCTGTTTCCTAGTTCTTATTCTACAGGGTGCGCCATAATTACCCGACCGAATTATGTTTTGTTCTGCAATTTTTCTCAGTGCTTGAATAACAATGATCACTGCATATTATATTCCAGAGTGCACCACAAATATACTGCACTGGCCGGTTTAGCATGTTCGTTATCTCTAGCTTTGAGAAAATTTGGAATTGAG
>JACMIF010002858.1:0-12995 GCA_014805445.1 Diplogasteroides magnus
CCCTTTGTGTGTGATTGATTATGTTTAATTCATTTGTATTATTATAATATTTCATCACCCACCCAGATCGTTAAAACGATGGGAACCCATTCATTAATTGCGTTTTTTTGATCCATTGTTGTAGTAGTAATTGTGATGAATGGATAAATAATAATAATAAAAAAATAATAATAAATCTTCTGAAAATTTCAAGTCAATATGTCAAGTCTAAATGTAACTATGACAATGAGTTGGTCTCTGACGTCGCCCTCGACATCGTCGACAACGACCGTCTGTATCTTTGTATGCCCAAGAAACGTCACCAATGTAGTCAGGAATCATTCAGGATCCCATTCTGATAGTTTTGAGTTAATATCTCGAAGGTAACGATTACGGTGATTGATATAGTGGCGTTGGATGCTTCTAATGCTGCGGAATCCGGATGCCGTCGTCGTAGATGGTTTTTCACAGGAACTGACTCCATATTTCAATTCTTCGTACAAAACTACATCGGTATGGTGATTTTCATTATTATACTACGACAAATACGAAGACAACAACAAATTTATTGAGGAAATCCCAGAGGTGTGAATTTTAAAAAAAAGAAAAGGCCGTCACCCCGACTTTTTTGCTGTGGAAGCCATCACTGTAATCACAAAACTAACAGATTTATATGAACTTGTCTTCATTTACATAAACCTTTTCAGTTTATTGAATGATATAGGTACACGGTGCCCTCTAGTCAAAGAGATCCGCCATCTCTCGGAACGATTCAGTGAGCCGCTGCATGAATCGGGAAGAGCTCTGCAATTGGGACACTTTTCAGTCGTATTGTTAGATGACAGAGGGATACCGTGTTCTCAGCCGAATGATATGATGTGACATGAATACAGATCGAGTGATCACCGGCGAATCGATAACAGACTCCTAGAATCGGGTGTTGAATCGGCATTTTTTCAAATAAATACTATCATTGGAACGTAACCATATAGTAGTCAAACTACTAACCATAATAGCCACCAGGGTTTCTAAATCGGAAATATTTTCGTCAATCTTCTATTTAGCGCTGTTGTCTCACTCCCTTAATAGACAATCGCGCGGCGGAGAAGAATGGGGACAAATGTGACGATTTAGAACCGTCAATGGCCACTAACACTAACCATATCCAGTCTTAGCCACTGCCGCGAAGCAGCCACCGATCCATGACTTCCCGGGAACTTCGTCCTCCTTCATGCTGTTTGTCATGTTCGGCAAGTTTGATGTGGACAGGGGCCATTCTTGCTGCACGTAACGATCGAGGAAGGGAGATGATACTCCCTGGGCCTGAAATGGTGCTCGAGATAGATAGCATTTTCATTACTAATCTAACCCAACTAATAACTTTTATTGAAACCTACTCGAAATCATGCATAAACCAGAGAGAAGTGATGATGAAATGAGAGAAATTATTTGTCAAAAATCTGTAAAACAAGTTCTTAGCACGAACCTTCGACAGTACGAAAAGGACGAAGAGGTGTCGGTCGACTCCTTTGTTCACCATGCAATCTTTACTGTGACTTGTGTGCAGTTCAGCGGCCTTATTTAGATGAGAAACTCGGTCCTCGATCTGAGAATTATTTTTAGCAACAGCAATGGATCAAAATTTATACCGTAATTCTTGGATCCAACATGGCATTAACAAATGCGCAAGATTCAGCCGTGACTGAACGTAGCGTTTCTGTTCTGGAGTTGCGATAGAAACGCGCTGACGCGGCCTCGTAGGTATGCACGAAGCGGCCTTGGTCCTGAACCACAACTAGTTCTGTCTAATTTACACTATATGCCTATAACATCGCCTTTCTAATGCCTCATGTTAGCATAACAATTTGCTAGGCTATGAACTAACAACTGCAAAATCATTTTTCCGGGAAGGATTATTTATGATAAGATTTTGCGGACAATGACTGTAGCAGCTGTGCTCTGTGGCTAACGGTCAAATGTACCTTGAACTGCGTCAACTGAATGGCCATCTGGACGAAGGCATCAGGTGACACTCCACACTTCTTGATACGTCCCTTTCCCCAGTCGTTTAAGATAAATGTGACAAGGTCGAGGTCGTCCCTTTCCGACGCGTAGGAATCATAGCATCGAGTGATCTCATCGGCCATCTGAAAAGAACAATCAATCATCCACAATCTATTAATGACTTCGACTACAATCCCGGCTTTGACGTCTGAAGTCATCATCCACTATGGTGATATTGACTGCATGTTGAATGTTTAAGATTAACTTACTCCAGGCTGCATCTCTATCTGCAATCGTTCCGCCAGTTTTACTCCTCCCTTGGTCACTTTCTCCACATTCAGTTCCTTGGCCCGTTGATGTTGCTCTTCCAATGATGGATATCTGAGTTGAACATCGCTATTTAGATTGACAAATCAAGAAAACTTCAGTATTTGAGTATTGAAGATCTGGAAGATTTCCATGATGTGGTCTAGCTCTGATCCATCTGCGACGGAATGCTCGCCATTACCTCCGCACTGAAAATACAAATTAAATTCACTTGATCTACTAGCTACGGTTTCTAAATCGGTAGTAAACTGCATTTCCCTTTATAACGTAGAGATAGCCGCGTGATGAAAGTCAGACGATTGAGAAATGCACTTTACTATTAATTTAGAAACCGTACTAGGCACGACTTGATTCAACCCACAGTTCCTGACTTGGTGACCACGTAGTTCATGCTCTTGTCCACCCATCTGTTGACGCCGTTGCCCGTTATCATCGAACTCATGAAGTGAGAGGCGCCCTCCGACGTGTGCTACAATGAACGAGCTTCGAATACCGACTCGTAGGCACTAAGGTTGGCAATTTGTATGCGCACTTTATTGTGTTTCGTCTGATTCTGCCATAACTCGAAAGTAGTATCGTTCGTGAGGCATAACCAATGTCGCATACTAACCTCCAACTAATCATTAGTATGCACACTTACCCAGTTGTATCCACAATTCTCATCGTCGTCCAGAATCAACATTGTGGCGGAGGATTCAATGACCTTAAATACGGAACTTTTTCCGAAGGTTGCGGGATCATACCTTCAAGATCTCCTTATTATTCGCAATATCCAGGAAGAATCGCTTTCTGTTATTTGCCCATGCGGTTCTGATATGCGAGTAGCAATACTCATAAGTCTTTCATAGAGAAACCTCTTATCATGAGTGAGTGCAGGTATCATTCCCTCGGGACCCTCAACCTTCGTTCCCTTGCGAGCGAGCAGTTCATTGAAGACACTTGAAAAAAGTAGATTTAGCCATGACCAACCAACCATTCTACTTACTCTGTCAACTCTTTCACAGTGTAGAGACGGCCGTCGTCGTGAACGAAGCTGACCTTGTAGATGCCTCCGTTGAAGATGACAGCGACGTGACGTGAGATTCCTGGAGTCTTTAGCTTCGATTCTGTATTTCGTAATACTCACCGTAGTTGTCCCAATGGTCGATCTCCTCCCCGGGAACTCGAGTGACGCAGAACATCCTGTCATAATGACGAGAACAGAGTAGACCCTTGCCTGGCTGAAGATTATTATTAATTCATTCTCCTGGGGGTTACGGTATCTGTTAAAGGGTCTTTTGAGGAACTTGAATACCGTACCGGAACCAAGGTCTGACGATCGATGGCCAAACTTGTGAGCGCCTCGACGTAGACAGTGGTGGCTGCCCTACAACGGTAATTTCGCAACAGATTTTCCCTTGCCTTACATTCATGTCACACAACAACACAGCCGTTATGCTTAAAATGAAAGTGTTCAATTCAATGCATAAAACAATAGAGAGCTGTCAGTTGAAAAATAAATAAGAATGAACACATTATACATTCAATAACTTGATACCCACACTAACTCAAGTGTAAGACGTGGACATTTGCGCGATACTGGATAATTGGATCAGTGCGCCATTAAAGTGACGAAAACGATGACGCGTCTGTCCATTTCACCATCATGGCGCAAACGTCCATGGCCAACTGTCTTTCAGTCAACTAACTCACATAACTGCTTGAGTAGCGGGTATGCTCTCGAAGAGGTCTCCGTGTGCCACGGATGAATTGATGAGAAGGCAGTCGCTTAGCATGGCCCTTTACACTCTTGTTTAGTATCCAGACTAACCGAGTGTAGAGATAAGCGAACTTCTCCCAGAAGTTGGTCACATAATTCTCCACAAAGAGAGAGTAGAATCTGGCGTATCTGCGAGAGGACGATTACTGGACAACAATTCAGTGACTAACCGCTGTAGTTTTCTTCCTTCTCCGTTTAAGAACTCTTTAGCTAGTAGTTTCGCTTCCTCCATTTCCTCTTTGGTGTGGAGAGGTTCCAGAGACTGGAGATAGCTGAAATATTAGTAGCATTTTCTCGTGTAATAATGAGTATATGCGTACTGAACTGTGACAGACAATGAGGTTGCATGCCCCAGCAGCATGGAAGGCATATATTTATGAAAGGATTTTCGGAAATGGTAACCTTCCCAAGATTGTAGGAGTGGCTATCTCCCACTTTGATAGACAACGGCTCGGAGGACATTAGGGAGGGTAGAATTTCTGGAATCTCTCTAATAGATGTTTCATATGTTACCTCTTTATAGTCTGCTCCAAAGTAGGAACAGCAGGAGAAGGGAGAAGGTTGTCGCATGACAAGAGACGCGGTTTGGCCACAACATTCAATGCGGCTCCAATAATCTGAGGGCATTCATGAACTTGAATCTTCTCTTCTGGCTTCTTACCGCCCAAATTTTGGTCAGAAGAGAAGGCTTTTTGGGATTCTCAGACAAGAATCCCTTGTATTTGAAGTAGAATTGTTTGAGGATCAGCCGACAGATGAATACAGGAATGTAAGAGGAGAAGAGAGACGCCAGTGCGATGCGGACATACTAAAACAGCTCTGAAATTACTGGCGAACGGTTACGGCAGCACCTCTCCACGTTTGAGCCCAAGCTTTGAAATGAGGTTGGGAATCCGGCGATTTCTTGAGAAATACGCCGCGAATGCTGCGGTAGTGACTCCGAAAACAACCGGGCTAACGGGATACAATGAGTTGAAGATCGAGTTCTGAAATGAGAGCCATATTTCATGATTTTTTGTCAAGGGTCAAAGATGAAAGATCAACAGGAGTTGGGAAATTTGAAAAATATTTCATCACCCACCTAGATCGTTAAAATGATGGGAACCCATTCATTAATTGCGTTTTTTGATCCATTGTTGTAGTAGTAATTATGATGAATGGATAAATAATAATAATAATAAAATAATAATAACATTGTACATTCTCGACAATTACATGCCAATAGATACAAAATCCAATAATGTCTCTAAAAACCAAGTTTAGCGCCAAATGTTATTATCGGGTCATCGAAAGGAAGTTCTTGAATTTGACAAAGTTGACGAATTTATGAATATTGACATAATTCATCGTTCTGAAGAATATTTTAATTAGTATCCTGAGTCGATGAAACTTCTACAGTAACGAATACACACACATAACCTTTCGCAAAAGCGAAAAAAATGTTTCGCAAGGCTTTCGAAATATGTAAGGCTTGCGAAATAATGACCGCTTTCGTAAGCGCTTGTGAAATAATGAACCGCTCGCCGCGCTTACCCAAACAGAAATGCATACTTTGTCCACCCTAGTTTATAGATGAAAATAATAATCCATTACTCACGTAGATTCTGTAGGATGTCCTCTCGAGGAATCCGGGATACTTGTTGACGATAGGGACGGGAGGCCGTATCTTGCGGGGTTTGCTCATGAGAGTTGTTGTGATGGTTGGACAGGCGGAGTCAGCGAGTGTAAAATGTGCACAGCAAGGCATGGTACAAAGAACATCAAACTACTGCAGTGTACAAAGTATGCTTGAGGTGGAACTTTCGAGTGAACAGAAAAGAGAAAAGTGTAGTGATTGGGGTGGAATGCGGCACTATCGGGTGCCGTATTCGTCTCGGTTCTCTTCAGCGAGGTCGGTCCCTTCACAATAGAGACCGAGCGAATCGAAGAGATGAACACATGTGGCACACATACCCCACCCGATAGTGCCGCATTGCCTGCCTTATGTAGTGATCAAGGAGTATAGTCTTCATTGAGATCACAAGCGAAAATACGATATGTGTGCATGTAATGATCGTTGACGTTTACAAATTAAAATGCGGCAATGCAACCAGATTTATGCGGAGATCAGTTCATGCTGGGACCAAACGAAATGTACGACTACGAATTGCATTTCTTGTTCTTCCATCGTAGTAGACAAAAGACATCGAAACATTCGTGCGGCGAGCGTATTTGATTTTCGATATTTGATTTACAACAATCTAATCAATTCGTTGGTGATATTCCAATGACATTATGTCACTGAAGGAAAGATTGGCTGCATCAGCAAGTGCCCGACGAAGAAATGGGGTTATGCGACATCTTTTTTCGACCCCTCCGGCGATGTTTGAGAAAAAATGACTTTTGATGACCCTTAGTTTTTAGCACCAATATCGATTGAGAACTTCAATACAAGAAACTTTTGTGGAGGAAGTTCGTCTGAATCCTTGTTTTCAGCGAGTTATAGGAGCACAAACATGGTCGAAAATGCGTTTTAGGCGAATTCAGCACATTCAAAGAATTATAGCACGTTGTTCCGGCGCTCAAAAAAATTTGGAGTAGCATATGATGCAGCTTATTTCTCGTAGATTAATAATTTTAAATAAAACAGACCGCTTAGGGTTCATCCGTAAAAGATAATTTCAAAAAAAAAGATAAACTTTATGGATCGTTTTTGAGAAAACCCATTGTTCTCGAAAACGAAGAATCGGTGAGACCTGGCTAAGTCTTTATTTATGAACGTGACAAAGCATGGCCAGAGGGTATAGACATCATTGCAACTGCATCGATTCACAGAAAAATATAAGTGAGAACGGGTTTTTTCGGACCGAATTTTTAAGTGTTCATGTTTGTCGAGCTGTAGTTTTCGAAAAAAGGCGATAGGAACTCATACTAAATTTTATTATTATACCTACGTATAGTACTTCAATAATCACTAATTAAATGGACCCTAGAAAAATCTTGACAAAATTGTGCCAGGCTCACAATCATTTCGTCGATTCTCTCACAGAGCCCGTGTTAGTGATTGGAAGCGTCACGTCAGCGGTGTATGCTCTCTGGTTTCATCTCCATTTACCATCCATCTCCGTCCGTTTCACCTTTCTTTTCTTCAAATCTTTACTCATGCATCAAATTCTCGACATATGTACGAAAAAAACCGTCACGCAATAAATTAGAGTGTATGAACAGCCATTCATAGTGTTTACCGGTGAATGTTGAGGGTAGGGTTTTTTTATTTCTTTCCCCATCCCATTCCCCACGGTCCTCTCATTCCCCACATCCTTCTTCGTATTCACCATCCTCCGTATCCTCCCATTCCCCATGGTCTCATTCCTCCCATCATCGGGTATCCCCCTGAAATCAAAGTGCTTACAAAAGGACTCATGAGAAGCGAACTTACACATTTGTGCCTCAACGACTGAACCAGAGAAAATGAGAAAGGTAAGAAACAGCAGCAAGTGTTGTAGTCTTAGCATCTGAATAGGAGTGGAAACAAAATGGCGGTGAACAACGGTTACCGAAACGGTTTTTATCCATTTATCTTTCGTCTAATCTCCGCTGAGCAGCTGTTTCCATGCTCTATAGACAACGGCTCCGCGGAGATTGGACGGCTAAGAAATGCATAAAATTACCACCTTTAGGGCTTACTATGGTGAAGCTCAAAAGAAGCGTTTGGAGCGTTAAGCGTTACCTATATATCTTGATCCGCAAACAAGTTGTCCATTCTCGTAATCATTCACCCAATACCAGAAGTCATCCAGCGTGGATGGAGGGGCGAGAGAGTGGGTGAGGAGAAGAGACTCCTTCCCCTGGATGAGTAGTGATTAGCATGATGGATGAGTGCTTGCAAGTCAGGTTTAAATACCTATATGAGTGAGAAATTCACATAGAACGTGCACAAGTTGTCGCATATTTAAATAATTAATAGAGGAAAAACCCAATGATCTTTCATCATCTGCGTGTGAATCCGCCTGCAGAAAATATTAAAAGATCGCTTGGATGGTGGTGTGGGTGGTAGCGTTGCTAGCGGAATCGAATTGCCCACAGTAGACAATGGCAGTAATAAAAATATTTTCGTAGCA
Source organism: Diplogasteroides magnus (assembly GCA_014805445.1). Lineage (NCBI taxonomy): Eukaryota > Metazoa > Nematoda > Chromadorea > Rhabditida > Diplogasteroididae > Diplogasteroides > Diplogasteroides magnus. The sequence goes on from JACMIF010002858.1 coordinate 8,170, forward strand.
CGTATGAGATTTTGAGAAGTTCTCTCATAATAAGCAAACGAGGTGTAGCCCCAAAATGTGCTATTTTGCAATACACTTACCCGGTACTACCACTTAGATGAGAACTTGTACCCTCAAAACCATTTTGACTTTTTTGTTCCGGGGGTTGTTCGCTAATTACCTGTAAGGAGTGATAAGCTGTGATACTTCGAAGTGAATGATTCAAGAATGTGAGCTATCATTTTTCGTCGTCGTTTGACTCGATTTTAGCTATTGTTTGACTCGATAGCAGACAGTAAAGCTTAAAATGTCACACTTGTTCTGCTAGTCAGCAAATGAGTTTACAGGTTTTTTCGTGGGTTTCGCTCAGTTGGCAATCGCGCACGTGAAACGTCGCATTACTGATAAACAAACGAGCGATGAATGAACCTTATTCGTCGATCTTCTATTCAATTCGACTGTTTCCAATGAGTGAGTGACTATTGCGTAACGGAGAATAACGACAACTAAAGGGGGTGTTTATTAACTGATAAGACCATCTAGTGGCCTTGGAGCGATTCGCTGTCCCGTCTGCACTCTCCACCTGCGCATTCGTCTGCAGTATCAAAAGACGATTAAAGCGAGAGGAGAGACCATTCCGAGTCGATTCACGTCTCTGTTGATAAGATAATTGTCATTTTTCCTTGTTTCGTTTTCCCTATCCACTCAATGCTTGCACTGATCATCGTATTTCTTGCCGCATATTACATCATCAACTACTACCGCAACGTCGCCCGCTACCCTCCAGGACCCTTTCCAATGCCGTTCATTGGAAACTTCCATCAAGTCGGAAGGCTCGCGTCTTTTTCATATTTTCTATTGTCACATGTGAATTTGTACTAGGTTTCACCGCGCGATAAATATCGCAGTAGAGACGACTTCAATCATCTTCGCCTCATTTGCCTCATAAAAATATAATAATCTTCCGCCTCTCAATAATCTTACGTCCGAACATGTACTTTCTGTCGGGCTTATCGTACTTATCGTAGATACATCCTGGGTCTATGAATATGTAAGAAATTGCATTTCCCATCCGAGTAATCTTCGGGGAGCTTTTGACTCTTGATAGCCGCTCTCCAGCGAACTGGCGAACGAGAATTGAGCCACTTTCCTTTTGAAAAAAATAACTAATTCTTCGTTCGCAGATCGATTTCACTTCACCTTATGGAACGATTGAGAAGACAGCCAAGAATTATGGTAGCATCTTTACCTTCCGTTTCCCCTTCCCAATTGTCTGCCTAACGGACTACGAGACGATTCGAGAGGCATTTGTGAATAAAGGTATACTTTGAGGAAAAAATCATATCTAAATATTCTCTCACGAGGGGATGTCATTTATAATTGAAATTTATAGATCAACTTCACATGAAAACGATAAATGATTATATCAGGTGATGATTTTGCCGGCCCAGTTGAAGGTCCCGCGATTGAGGCGATGCAGTTGGTCAGACTTGGTGGTAATCATTTTCGAACATACATGAGTGCTTTTTACTTGTTGTGGATGAAGGCATTCGTTTCGAGAACTTTCCTCTAGGAGTGATCAGTTCCAATGGAGCAGTGTGGAAGGAGCAGAGGCGAACATCATTGTCCATACTCAGGGACTTTGGGATGGGAATGAATGTGATGGAAGAGAAAGTGAGACATTATTATGCTTTCTTTGTACGAAACAACCGTTCTTTAGGTAAAGAGTTCCATTTTCGAGAACCTTCGAGTGTTGGAAAGCATCGAAGATAAGTCGAGCGTCGATATGCGATGGCCGATACAGGTACTTACAACGGCATTTTATGATGTAAGGAAACCGAATCATCATTCCGCCGTCGAAAATCTTACAATTAGGGTTTTATCTCGAATTTTCATGCCCACTTGTCTTGTTGTGCTCTTATTCTTTCTTGCGGTCATTTTGTATGATCCCAAGACAACAGAAAATAGGCAAATTTTAGAAAAAACGTCGTTATAGACTGGAGTGAAGATAAGAAGAACCAAATTTGTGCATGCTCGTGTTCTATTTTCAGCTCATGATCGCTAATATCATAAACGAAGTTCTGTTCGGATTCCGCTTCGAATATGAAAGCTGACAAGAACTAATGAAGTATGTGGACAATTTCAATAAGGTATTTGAAGAATTTGTGCAGATCTGTGTAAGGTTTCAAAAACAATGGTCAAATACATTTCTTATTCTTCTAATCTCAGCGGATCGATTGCCTGTCGCACGTAGAGACGACTCAACGATATTAGAAGAATGATAAATGCATTTGAATATTGATTCGTAAAGCCTTGTGCTGTGATCATTTCAAGCCTTCATTGGCCCGTACCGGTAATCACCATGACAGGCTGATGATTAGGCATCTTGATTAGATTTACAGTGATTTTTAAGGAAACTTTATATTAGTTTGCATTCTTTGTTTGCATTCTTCCTCATATCAACATCCCTTTCCAGATGGTAGAAGACATCTCCAAGGCTCCCTCATTCTTCCTGGCAATGGCGTTTCCCTCCATCATGGACATTCCGTGGCTCGGTTGGCACGCGGTCGGACAGCACCGGCGGAATATGCTTCAGGTTTCCATAATATGTACATTCTACGGGAACAAGATTTTGCCATCCTAGGGAATTTGGAAGAACATTATATTATAGAAAAAAAATCCATCACAAAAGTTACCGCCGATCTGTAAGTGGGTAAAATCAAGAGCCAAACTAAAGTTGTAGTATCGCTCAACAGATCGGAACAATTTCTTCCTTGTGCCAACAAGTGTAAACAACAATTGTAATCCTTAGAGATGTGTAAAAAATAACAGATGAACGAATGAATTCTGCAGGCGAATCAGTACATCGTCGATCATGTCCAAGCTGCTTCTGCCACGTTCACTGAAGACGAAGAGCCTCAGTGCTTCGTGCACGCTTACATGATGAGAATGCGGAACAACGAGCAGTTGACGTGAGTATTATTCATGTAAACAATTTTGAAAGTATACATTTTGCTATTGAACAAATATCTGAAATCACGACTGGCGACTTATCGTTGGATATGATAAATAGCACTGGAATTGAAAAAGAACTCACAAAAATCAGAGGGCACAGTCATCGGCTTGATTTAGTATTATTGTGGAAAACGAAAATGATATATCTGGTACACGCACTCCATCTGGCTGACGACTGTGCACTCTCAAATTTGAGTGCTATTTCATCGTTTCTCTGACCATTAGCCATGATTTTGAATGGGTTTCACGGTCAACATATAGAGGCTGACTCTCAACTCCGTTTATCACAATAATAGTCGTACTCTGAATATCAACCCTGACATGGGCATCCTTTCCGCGAAAACCCTTTGGAGAAGAAAAACTCATTGCCACTTGCGCTGACTTCTTCGCAGCTGGCCAAGAGACCACGTCAACCACTCTGAAATGGGCTGTGCTGCTGCTGGCGGCTCATCAGGATGTACAGGTAAACAATGAAAGCATGCCGACGAAATTCCGAGCAGAACATTCATACTTAGTACGTTTCTTACGTATGTGACCGACGGTCTTTATCATTTTTGCGTGCTACCGCGCCGTTTCACTTACCTCCACTCTTGGTTCTGTATATGTTTCAACTCTGAAATATATCGACTAGGAAATTGCGCAGTTGAGATCAGGGATGTTGATTTGTTGACTTTTTTCCAACAAAATTGTTGAGTCAACAAATCAATAGAAAGTTTCAACAAATCAACAAAAAATTTGATCAATTCATTTCGGTAAAAAAATGCAGGTGAGCAAGAAATTTACATTTTAAAATACAAAATGTCTGGAAACTATCTATGTTTTCGGGTGAAAGATAATTACGGTGGAATACTAACTTTGCATTTAGCCAAATTTAAATTTTATCGATTTTCTCCATGAAATTCAGTCCAGAAATCCATCAAATTCATTCCAGAAATTCATTCCATTTCCAGTTGACAATGATTTTATACAAGTCCAACACATAAAACAACACAAAAACTGTTAATTTCCAATAGGAGGTTATTTTGAATATTTTGTTGATTTGTTGATTTTTGTTGACAAAACAAAGTCAACAATTGTTGATTTGTTTATTTGTTGAAAAATGATTTGTTGAACATCCCTGGTTGAGATGCACAATACTTGGTGAAATTAGATTGCAAACAAATGTTCAGGACAACCTTCAAGCCTAGATTCTCCGTGTCATAGAAAAAGATCGACTGCCGACAATGGCGGACAAACCTAAGGTCCACTTAACCGATGTTTGATGAAGTAAATAAGCCGTTCAGATGCCTTATGCGCAAGCTTGCGTGCTCGAATTGCAAAGGAATGCGAACATCGTATCATCGAACATTCTCCACTGCACTACGGCTGATACCGAACTTAAGGTATTGTGCAAGGCTTAGTTCAGTATTGTTCTTGTAAACCAAGCTGAAACTAATACTCCACCTTTACGGTGACTCTTCTTACTCTAAATATTGTTCTCTATGTTTCGACAGCCAAACATTTGAACCGCCTTTGAAATTTGTTCACATGCCTGATAATAATCATATTAGGGCCATTTCATTCCTAACAATGGACGGTTTTGGACTGGTTATGGCGGATCCATTCCATATGTATATCTTTCGAGAGCACTTGGGGGGAAACCAAAGAATCCACTGTCAAATTTTTAGGCAGCCCTCTCCTGGACGGAAAATGGGCCAGAATAGGTCAAAAAATCGATATTTTCAAAACAGCCCAAATGATATATCATTCGATAGCGCATAAAAAGTTGAGTAAAACGCACCCATTTTTAACCTCTGAAAAAAATCCTTGCGAGAAAAAATGGCAAAAAACCT
>JACMIF010002859.1:0-16366 GCA_014805445.1 Diplogasteroides magnus
CCCTTTCGACTCTTTCATCATTCAACCACTGAACCACCAAAATTCTTCTATAATTTCTCTACCTATTCTCATCGTTGGCCTTCTTCAGACAAGGTCGTCAGATTCCTCACACGGTAGTGTGTGAGTTGGAAAGTCCTGTACCGGTGATCATCGGTGGTGACGAGCCTCCTTTCCGGCAGAACGAGACTCACGACGAGTCGGACAAGACACCGACACAAGATACTCCAGCAGGTCAACTGAGGATCTTTTAATTGTTCATTTCTTGTCCCACACTTAGCTTTATGCTTTATTAAATATACACATAATTATTCCATAAATCTATTATAATTTAAATACATTCCCCGTTTATTGCCTATTAGCCCACAATCACCAGTTGGGAGACAGGGGGAACCTAAGCACTGTTTTTGGCCTTACACAAAATCCTTCTTACAGTCAAACATGTTTTCCAGCAGATTATGAGCCTCTATAGCATCGGGACAAAATGCCAAAGTGCACCTGCCAAAGTGCACCAAGGAGGCGAGTCCCTTGTGTTGTCATGCCACTTATAAATTTTTTTGCTGTTCATTAGTTGGCCACACAAGTCTGTAACAACTGATCTTTGATCTACAAATAGGTCTCATTTCGTCCGATGTTCTGGCCTCGCAGGTGAACCAGAGGGGTATCACGCCGTGCATGTGTACGCCCAATAGTCAACTATAAGTAGCCACTTTGAATAGAGGATATCTTCAACGTGTGATAAAAAACTTGCTTGAAACCTCCGTCTTGGGAAAAGCCTCTTGACGATATTTCGCATATGAATGCACTCAACGCCTCATTGTGCCTAAAGTCTAGTAAACACAGTGTGCAATCTACTTCGCAAGTACTCTCCACTGCAGGCATGCTCGACCCTCGGTGAAGCCTGCTTCTTGCAGTAGAAAATGCCAAACATGGTATTTCGTCACAAAAATTTCGGAAAAATGAAGAAAATAACTATCATAACTCAGTTGAAAGTCGATATAAAAAGTTCGGGTTAGCACCAAAAAATTTCTCAAAAAATACACAAAATTCTCAATTGGTTCTAAAAATCATAGGTCATCGGGAGTGATTTTTGGGTCATTTTTTGGTCATTCCGACACTCACCGTCTTTTTATGGTGCTCCAGGGAACCCGATACTCTGCTGTAGTATCTATCCAATGCAGGTATGATCAACCTTAGGCGAATCCTGCTTCTAGATGTAAAAAATTTCAAACATGGTATGTCGTCACCGAAAAAATTGAAAAAAGACTGTTTTTTTCGGTCTCAGAAAAATTTTTTTTGAGACCTATTTTTTCTGACTCTCCTGGTGGTAGGGATCAAGAAAAAGTGGGTCATTTTGCTATGAAAATTATTTTTTTGAAAAAGTGGCTGAGGTCACCCATGCCACGACTCCGCCCACTTTTATGCCTCAACCAGAAATTCTAGTAAACATAGTGTGCAATGTATCTCCTAAGTACTCTCCATTGTGGGCATGCATGTCCCTCAGTGAAGTCTACATTTCGAGTAAAAAATTCTCAAACATGGCATGTAAAAATCAAACAACATGATAAGAACAACATGATAAGAAACAGTAACTAGATCACGACAAACATCAGGAGGAATACATTACAGATCTCCTTTAATGAGCTAACGTAAAAAATGGTTGACATCGCTTTTGATAAGCCATGAAAGTAAGCGAAATATCCAGAAAGAAGCGATTTGGCTTTCATTCATATTTTCAATAATTTGTTCTGGAATCCAAAACCAAGTCGCGCGGGGAGGTAATAACCAATCGTATCACGAGGATTTCTCTGAGGGCAAATACCACACAACAATATTTGATTTCATAAGTATATCGTAAACACAGACAGACATAACAAGAAAGTATTTTCTTCACAGCACTGTTTGTTGTGTTGGAATCCGTTCGTGTGTCCCTCGATCACACCGTCAAACTCATTATGAAAGTGAAAACATGTGTCACAAATTCAAGGTTTTTGAGTTTCACGACACAAGTTTTGTAGGTAGGGAATTGCGAGCGATGGTCCTTGGGAGATAGGAGCTGATCAGACAGGCGTGAAGAATTCCTGGCAAGGGCTACGCCTTTCTGCACTAGCGCCTGTCTTTGCACTTGCCACACCCATCACAGGTCTTCTGAACATGAGAATGGGGATCTCCACTATGGTTGGATGATTGACTTGGGGTGAGATTAGGGTTCTCTCGTCAGAGCAGTTATTGACAGCCGTCATGACCGTGAGATCATGCGTATCCTGTCTCTAATTCTCCACTACCCGATCGTCCTTCTTCGATGAGAAACATCGAAAAGTTAGGGATAGCGAATGCACTCAGTCAATCGCCCAAGATAAAATACTGCATTTCCCATTCGTTTAATATCTGAAGAATGGCTTTTAGTCGAGTAGCCCCCTCATATCGAGGTGTGGTGCACATCTGGAGGTAATTGCATCTTGGGGAAAAAGTTCTAAAGGACTTCGGCTTCTCATCGAATCGTTTCCGTAGAAACAACCGCTCCGCAAATAGTTTACGTATAAGAAGTACAGTTTCGCGATTCATCCATGTGCCTATTATTTTTCCAGTTACTTATCATTCTTTCTTTCTGTGTTACAAGACATGATGTGCTATTCATCGCTCAACAATAATCTTTACTTCCCCCATAAATCCATAGGAACAAACGATCACAAATTCATACGAACAATCATTGAGATATTGAGGCATAATTCACCGAATGCAATAAACTTTGGGAACGCCAAATAAAACAACAGAGATATGTACCTGGAAAAAATAGACATTATCATTGCTGTTCTGTACGAAGACATTCACATCAAGGATGAAAGTCATATCTCAAAAAAGCTCTTCGCTTCCATTTTTCTTCCATTGCAACAAAAAATCAAAGAAGATTAAGAAATGTTTCATGAATAGCTGAAAAAGGTTGGGCAAAATCGGAAGATCACAAGATTCCTTAAAGCCCCAATCGATTCACTAACAGAACGAAAAGCGATGATGATTAGTGGTGGTCGAAATTAAAAATGGACTAGGGAAATGTCAGAAGAAGGGATTGTGGAAGCAATGGCTTGTCGTTCCTACCGAGGGAAGCTCTCTCACTTCTTCTCCTTCTTCTTGTTCTCCTCATCGATGGGCGCGGGCTTGACGAAGGGAATGTGGGTACGGTACTTCTCAGGCATCCACTGCTGCAGGGCATCGGGCACATGGATGCCCGTTTCCTCCTGCGAAATGATCGTTGTAATACAAACTTTTTTTTATTATATTTTACAAAAAGGACTGCCAGGCACTTCAAAGCCCACAATGATCTCTGCATAGATTTTGGTCAAAATACATGTCAATATTAAGGGTCAAAAAGTAGTGATATATTTCGACAAAAACCTTCCTGGATTAGAGTAGTATGACCAATAATAGCTCAATCTCCCGCCATTTTCAAGTCCCAAATTCTTCCTGAACCAGGATCTCCCACCTGGTACGTCTCCAGAATTGCGCAGATCACTCGCGTCGAATCACACGTCGTCGAGTTGAGCATGTGCACGAACGGCGTCTGCAAATTGGAAAACAGGCGGTAATCAATAGAGAGAAGACGCTCCCATTAAGGGTAAGAAGACGTTAATACGTGGCAACTACTTTGAAATATATTTTTGAAGAGGAATCATTAGATCAATGCATTAAACAGACATTATCTTCCTATATCAAGTCAGTGAAACATATCCCCACCTCTCTGTCCATCTTCTTCGTCTGACCATAGCGCACTTTCAGACGACGAGCCTGAAATCATTATTGTATATTTATTATTTTTGATATTATGCCAGTTTCTAATTGAGAATCATTCACAAGTCTGACGTGAGTATCACAACATACACATGTTGCATCGTGCATATCTTATTATTCAAAAAAACCGCGGGGTATGGGTGGGAAGGCGGGCTAGTCTGGTAATTTTCGAGGACAAAGGCCAGTTGGGGCAAAACCCTGTTGCTCAATACCTCCCAAAGACGAGTCAGGCCAAATTTCAGGTCAATGACGGTTTAAGGGTACGAGATCCGAAGTACTTTTTGAACTGTGATTCATGGCTAATTCTTTTACAATCTATCTCAATTAATGGGGACCCCCTAACATGACATAATGCTGATTTCACTTTCAAAGAAAGAAATTTTTGCTGTAGCATCCATTAACCCGCAGAAATCGTCCGGGTTAATCGATATTTCAGCAAAAATATTCATACACCGATACAAGCTGAGTTGTCTTCGGTGCTCGTTGAAATAATCCTCGAACCTCCATTTTTCAAATCAAATTACCTGATAGTCAAGGCAGTTCGAGCACGATACGAGCTCCCTGTATGCCTGACTGCCGGGGAACCACGCCTCCAGATCGAACCTACACATAGATAATCGTCACCACACGAACAAATAGCATAGCATGATTTAGGGTTCGAAATCAAAAGTTCATCTAATCTCATCTCGTCTCGTCTGTGCTCTATCCCTCAAGGAGTCGACGGCGCAATAAAGAGTAGACGAGTGACAAATGCTCTGCTCTTTAATGTTTATTTATTTATTTTGAAACCCTAGCACGATTCCAGCAACAATTACTGCAATCAATTATGCCTTTGAAAAGTTAATAACGGCATGAATCGATACATATCGCAACCAATACTAATGGGAATGTGAAGCAAAAATGGCGGTTTCTGAGCATTTTTATGATGGGACAGAATCATTCCTATGAGTTCTGCTCACAAGCAGTGTGTTACTGTGCCAATAATACATTGTCACTCTCACTTCTTCGCTGCTGCATTGTTAAGTTCCCCCGAGACGATGTTCACGACACGGTACGCCAGTCCCAGCTGCTGGTAGTACACTCCTCGACGTTGTCGATCATCTGTAAACATAAGAAAATTTAGATCAAACCCGCACGGCTTATGTTTCACGACCAATGGCAATAACCATTCTCCTTGGACTAAAAATGTTCATTATGTTTCACTATCGATACATATCCCATGGGGAAGAACATTAACGACGCTCGGCGAAAATAAATGCTGACCGCAAGAATATGTTTCACCTTTCATTATATAAGAGCAACCTTGCAACGCTAGACTAATTATATTATCATTTTCAAATTAATTTGCATAGATAATACATCATCGCTCTCATGGTCTACATTATAGCCACGCACCAATAGTTCAAAAATGTGATGCAATTGGTGTCACAGCCGGATCGATGTTATATTGTCAAGTTGCCTTCCAACCTCGGAGCTGATCGGTGGGGTCAGATTTTTGGACCTAAGCGCGGGTGGGCGATGTCGCTAAGTGTCAATTTAGAAATACTCTCACCTCATCAAACATCTTCCAGCTCTCGTTGTCGTGCGGCGAGCAAATGACGAACTGTTCGATCTTCTCGAACTGGTGCACACTGCAACGAAAATATCCTGCTCATTTCCCCAAAGATGAGTGAAAAGATGCTCCCTGACTACCGCACTACCCCCTCTCTGAACAATGTCCTGGTACAGGATTACGGTTGATTTCCCCTGCCGAAAAATGATCATACACGCTGCAGCACTATCGGTCTTTTTGTACCACTTGATTGATTGAGTGGGTGAATCCTCACCGGAAGATGCCCCTTGAATCCCTTCCATGGCTGCCCGCTTCCTTTCTGAAGCAAGTGCTCACACCGGCATACTTAATCGGCAACTCGGCCGGGTTCAGCCACTCATTCCTCAATGAGAAGCGATTACAATTAGGCTTTCTACATCGGCAGTAAAGTACATTTACTAGTTCGTCTAATTAACTCGGCCGCTCTTAGAAACAATCAATCCGGAGATTAGAAGAATGAGAAATGCACTTTATCACTGCCTTAGAACTGCTCATTCGTCTAATCTCTGAGGAGCGGTCGTTTCGCTTATTTGATAAACAACCGCTTCTCTCGAAGATTAAACGACAAATAAATGAACTTTCTCGCAAAAAATTACGGGCTAAAAACCCCTCACCTGTGGAAGGCAGCAATGGGCTGCTCGGACGTAGACGTAGGACCTCGCTACCCTTGCCCGAGACCTGAATTTGGAAATGATCGAATTTTACCTCAGAATCGTTCCAGTCATTTGTGCAAGCGCCACCCTTTCGCCAGATTAGATTTTCATGAGCCACGCGTACTTTTACTAACGTTACTGTCGTTACGCGGAACTGTGTTGTGTGCAAATGGATCCTACTCGTTACAGTGCTTATTAAACGTTACTCTGAACATATTAATGTTCGAGACCGAAACAAAATTTTGAAAGGCGTTGTTACCTTATAGAGTTCGTCGTCGAATTGATTCAGTTGTGCCACCTCTTGCATGATCTGTGCAAGCAACATATTAGTGGAAACAAGTCATCTTCTAGTGCTACATTAGTCTGTCGCTTTCGGATTTTATTCATCTATGTTCGGACAATAATAGGGCAAGGTCCGTACCTAAATATGTACTGCCCGAAAGCAGCACCCTGCCCTGCATCCCTCGCTATTTGAGCGGGATCAACCCATTTCCGCACAGACACTTGCGCACACAATGCAAAAAAGACACTTGCGCACAGCCATTTTCGCACAAGCTTCTAACTCTATCAGTTTAGATTTTTATGACATGGTTCTAACAGTAAAGATTTTTTATCACATCGAGACCATTCAGAATCACTATAGTATATTCATATTCGTAGCTATCCCGGCGCGGAACTGCGTTGTGCGCAAATGTCCCGTGCGCAAGTGTCTTGTGCGCAAATGTCCCGCGCGCAAGTGTCTGTGCGCAAATGGGTTGATCTCATTTGAGCCTACTTATGACGAAGCATTCCCTTTCATACTGATGTTGATTATTTCACGATTTCTCATGCAACAGACATAAGAAATACCACGGCGCTTTATTTCTTGCACAAAGTTGAGTATACATGTAGGGGAACAACTCAGTTAAGAAAATAAGAGTATTGTTGCATTAAATCACCCGGATATTCGCCGAAATTTAAAAAAAAAACAACAAAACTTGCTCGCCTCCTTTCTCATGAAGAACGGCGTGTACAGTGGCGTGTAGTCCTTCTTCGCAAGTCTACAAGGCGATAAAATAAGTATCCCTTGGTGAATCCAAGACTGTTAGTGAGCGGTCAAATACTTTTTCATTAAGATTTTTTTTCTTATAACATTCAACCCATAGCAAGTTCTAATCCTTTCATTTGCAAATAATCGTCTTCAAAGCGTTGTTTAGCAATTATAAAGGCGAATTCACATAGAGAAAGTGCCGTAGTAAAAAGCCGAGCATTTCCGCTCTCAGCGTACTTACGTCTGTAACGCCAGCTGGATAATGGCCTGTTCGAGGTAGACGAGTGGGCCTTTGAGAAAGTAACCGCGGCCTCCCGCGGATATGACAAAATCGCGAGATGAAGCAACTCCGTACAAGCCAGCTGGTCGATTTCATTCCAAAGACGGACTGTGTCATGCCAATTTTTTGGATTGAAGGCGGATCAGCTATGCGGAATCCGACATATGACATAAGGTCATTCAAGGGAAACACCTACCCAGTAACCTGCCTAGGGTGAGAGCTAAGAGACCCCTTGATATTTAACCCCAAAATAATGTAGTGGACAGATGCACCATCACAGCACGTCTCAAGTGTCCATTTAACGAATATGGGGCAAGCATCCATGGCTCTGCTGTCGTTCACCCCCACCGCCTCCCCAACTCACATGCGAATACTTCTGGTTGACGTTGAGGTCTCCGTTCGTCCTCACTATGATGTTGTTCTCCTCGTTATCCGACACGGGCACAGAGTCGTGGATGAGATTGCCGATCTGAAGTATTATTATGGAAAACTTGATATTCCGAGTGCACACATTCCATCTGGCTCACGACTGTGCACTCTCGAATTTGCGTACTATTTCGTCGTTTCTCTGACCATTGGCCTTGATTTTGAATAGGTTTCACGCTCAATATATAGTGGCTAACTATCAGCTCTGTTTACCACAATAATAAGAAAGGCATTCAGTTCTCGTTGCAATATTTGATGGTTTGTTCCACTGGATTCCAACTGTTGGTGCTGCAGACACAGATGCATGCAGTATGGCGGTGCGTGCCCCCTCTCCTCCCATTTACGAAATCAATCAGCCGCATAAATGGACAGAGATGGTGTTATAAATTTTCTTGCCGAGCAATTTTCGCTTTCGGTCTGTCATGTACAGAACTATTTCGTTATTTTTGATGTCTGCTGTCCACGCATGGTGCAAAAATATACATTTTCATGCTGCGGCGTGATCGCGAATGATTATGGCAGGGCATATTGTCACTTCTTCACGAATTGCCTATTTACGGCCTATATTATGCGTGTAAACGGAGTTGAATGTCAGTTTCTATAGAATAGATAGGTATACTGTGGCCGAAATCAATTTAAAATCATGGATATTGGTCAGATAAACGACGAAATAGCACGCAAATTATAGAGTGCGAAGCTCGAAAATGAGAAAATTCAGGATGTATTTGTTCGATATACGATGCTTACAATGTAATAAAATGCTAGATCAGCCAACAACGAACAAATATTCACAAGCAAACCACCGGAGGTCGCCGAGAAATTATAACCATTCACTATGTGGGATGAAAATGGGTTGAAATAAGAAATTTCTAAAGATACAACTACAAAGTATGGTCGAATTTTACTTCTCTGATTTTAGATATAAAAGCAAGCAAAAATTGCATGTGCGAGGTACCTACTTCAAAAATTTCTATACTTTTTCCACGTAGTCACGTGAGTCTGGTATGTAGTAATGTACAACGAAACTACTACACAATACTTTCAAGTAGTGGCGAGCAGGATGTTTGATCCCTTTACGAGAGGGCCCCAACAAGGTACCCAGCAAACATCCGAAAAGCAGCAACTTTTTGATCCAATTGGTTTATTTTTTCACTCCTTGACGGTATCCCCTATTCAATGCGGCTACTTATCGCTGACTATCGGGCATACACAGGCACGGCGTGATACATCTCTGGTTCGCCTGCAAGGTCAGAACAACGGTCGAAATGAGACCCATTTCGGAGCGCTGCATGTCGTCAAAATCAGAAAAGGCAATCGTAAGAACTTTGAAAGTGATTTCCATATCTCGCTAAAAATAATGCTTGCACTCTAGTATATGCACAATATTCTGCATACATATTGACACCCTAAAAAATTTAAAATTTAAAAAAAAAATAAAAAATAAAAAATTTGAGTTATTGACGAAAAAATGTGAAAAAGTGACAAAAAATGCCATTTTTTCAAAATGGTCCAATTGTGACAAATCTACGCCCGTGTATAGAGAGTGCCGTGGGAGTAATAAAAATATATTTTGGCACCGATAAAAATACGAAATGCGGCTACAGTGAACAAAAATATGCGAAAGGGGCAATTTCTTGGAAGGCGTTGCATCATAGACCATAACAACCGTAAATCGTACTTTTATCGGTGCCTAATATATTATTATTACTCCCACAGTACCCTCTCCACAATGGTGGAATTTTGTCAACAGGACTATTTTGAAAAAATGGTATTTTTTGGCACTTTTCCACATTTCTTCGTCAATAACTGAAAAAGAAATTTTTTAGGGTGTCAATATGTATGCAGAATATTGTGCATATAGTAGAGTGCAAGCATGATTTTTAGCGAGATATGGGAATCACTTTCAAAATTTCACGATTTTTTTCTTATTTAAACGACATGCTCCGAAATGGGTGAGTTATACCGTTGTTCTGACCTTGCAGGCGAACCAGAGATGTATCACGCCGTGCATGTGTATGCCTGATAGTCAGCAATAAGTAGCCGCGTTGAATAGAGGATACCGTCAAGGAGTGATAAAATAAACCAATTGGATCAGAAAGTTGCAGTTACAAACGTGCTTTTCGGATTTTTGCTGGATACCTTGTTTTGCCACCTCTCGTAAAGGGATCAAACATCCTGCTCGCCACTACTTGAAAGTATTGTGTAGTAGTTTCGTTGTACATTACACTGACCACATACCAGACTCACGTGACTACGTGGAAAAAGTATAGAAATTTTTGAAGTAGGTACCTCGCACATGCAATTTTTGCTTGCTTTTATATCTAAAATCAGAGAAGTAAAATTCGACCATACTTTGTAGTTGTGCAATCGCCACATGCGGTGGGCACTTCAAAAAAGTATACCCCATACCGATTCTTGATCATGAATTTTTCGCACCATGATACCCTCCCTATACATGGTCAAAATGACCATGACCCGGGTATCATGGTGTCGAAAAAAAATTTTCTTACAGGAGACGAGGGGAAAAACTAAAGGTAGTTTTAGTGTTCACTCGCCAAAAGAATTCGAATGATACATATTAGGATCAAAAACCCGGGACCCGGTCCAGACCATCCCCTTGTTAGTCGCTATAAACCGGTTAGAAGCGCGAAAATATTAATTGCATGTCTCAAACGCTACGTCTGCAGAAGATGAAAAACCTAAGCGATCAAGTTGGGAAGAGTTTCTCACCGCTAAGTCGCCCGCCTTCCCTTCGAGAAGTGTCTCGACGACCTCTGCAGCAACGGTGTCATTACCTGGAGTTCGCACTATAGTATGGCTGAGGGAAACAGAGTGAGGTTTAGCAATAAAAGGGAAACTAAGGATGGCTGAGACAAAGGAGGGAAATTGAAGAGGAAAAGGAAACTGAGGACGACTGAGGGAAAGTGAAGGAAACTAACAATGGACGGTTTTGGACCTGTACCCGGGGATTCATTCCATATGTATATCATTCGAGAGCACTTGGGGGGAAACCAAAGAATCCACCATCCATTTTTGCTACAGCCCTCTCCTGCAGGGAAAACGGGTCAAAATATTAGGGTGCTCCGAAAGTTCTTGCTTATTTTTCACGTCAACTTTAGGACCCTCTCCTGCCTTTAAGTGTTTTCCGGTTAATTTGCTGTAGCTACCAACATGGAGGGTACTAGTCGTTCTTGAACCATGCAGGGCGCCATCAATTGATTCCTTCTCGTGCTTTGATAGGGATCCAAGATCCAACATCATTTTGACACCATTTTTGAAGGTTTCTGTATTTTGTACTGCAACAGGAATGCAAACGAAGGGAAAATAATGCCAGTCATGGAGGTTAATAAGGCCACACTCCTCTTTCACAAGAGTAGTCTGACAATGAACAAGGTTGGAATACTGGGTACTTATTGCCTCACAAAGTCATCAGTTCGACACCATAGGTCAACACATTTAATAATTTCAAACAAATTCAATGATAAGGCAGGTGCATGCTCCCTGTGTGGGATATATTCCGTAGAGCTTCTACTACAGATTCACAGCATAGTAGATCTTGACTGAATCTATATTTCGAAAAACACAAATATGGGTTTTTCATGTTAGAGCCGCACCATTCGGTGAAAAACGTGACATCATGATAAAATTAACTGGCTGCCATTTCGTTCATTCGTGATGTCTATTTCTATCACTAACTGAGGATGGTAAATGGACTTGATTCTGTACCACGACATGTTTTTGTCTGCGCACTCATCTTTGAATAGGCAAGGGAAAGTCCTAAAGACGAATTTTCGATCAAAAATGACACTGTTGAGTTGGCTGTTCATTTTCGCCTGTGTTTTCAATTTAAATCTTATGCGATATAGCGCAACATATTAACTGGGGGATGAACAAAAATTATATAAGTAGGTGAAACTTGGGATTTGCCAAAAACGGCGTTAAAAAATCTGCATAACTATAAGTCAGTCATGCTCACATTTTGAAAATTGACATCAGAAAAAAGGCAGACACGAAGTTGACGACATCTCTCAAAGTCATTCAATGCACATATCTGTCATCTAGCTTTATCCAAAAAATTAGGGCCTCCCGATTCGTATTCGTTGAAAAATTTGAATTCAATAACTGATGACTTTATACGTGCCCTGGAAGTTTACTAATTCAATTCTCCTCGTTCCCAGCTAGAGAAGAACTAACAAGTGGTCCTTCTTAAAGCATGGAGATAGGTTTATACAATCAGTGTAACAGGACTTCTAAACATCCCTCTGTTTTCTTGAAATTCCTTGAGAAACAGTTTTGTGAAAAACGCAATGACTTTCGGAGCACCCTAATAGGTCAAAAATCGATATTTTCAAAACAGCCCAAATGATATATCATTCGATAGAGCATAAAAAGTTGAGTAAAACGTACCCATTTTTAACCCTTGAAAAAAATCCTTGCGAGAAAAAATGACAAAAAACCTGTTTTTTGAGCTAAATTGGTACATTCCTTTACGTTATATCTCCTTTACATGGCCAGATAAGAGCATACTCTAACGAGCAAAATTTATTGGCTTGAGGGCCTCTATCATATGCGCACACAAACTCGAGGATCGGAGACAAAAAATTTCCCGATTTTTAGGAGGTAAGGGGGACCTCATGGTGAAAATGGTCCAAAACTCAAAAAAAATTATCTCTCAAAAATGGCTGAAATCGAATTTAAAAATTATTTTAGTAAATCTTGGGTCGATTGGGAGTGATTTGAAGTAAATCCATTTTTTCGACTTTTGGACAATTTTCACCATGAGGTCCCCCTTACCTCCAAAAAATCTGGAAAATTTTTTTGTCTCGGATCCTCGATTTTGTGTGCGCATATGATAGTGGGCCTCAAGTCAATAAATTGTGCTCCTTGGACTATGCCCTTATGTGGATGTGTAAAGGAGCTATAATGCACCAAACAAAAAAAATGCTCAAAAAACACGTTTTTTGCCATTTTTTCGCGCAAGGAATTTTTTCAGAGGTTAAAAATGGGTGCTTTTTAGTCAACTTTTTCTGCGCTATCGAATGATATATCATTTGGGCTGTTTTGAAAATATCGATTTTTTTTTACCTATTTTGACCCATTTTCTCTGCAGGAGATGGCTATAGCAAAAATGGATGGTGTATTCTTTGGTTTCCACCCATGTGCTCTCGAATGATATACATATGGAATGAATCCCCGGGTACAGGTCCAAAACCGTCCATTCTAAGAATGGCCGAAAAAGCAATTGGCTTGCTGACCCGAAAACAGACCCATTTTGAATTGACACAAGGCCATGATGCGACCATCGGTACATTTCTTGTGACGGTATGTGAGCTGCAGCTTATCAGACGCGCACTCCGCACAAAATTGTCATTCAAATTCATGTCTGCTCAATTCACTTATTCACTCTCTTGTAGGCTTCATTGACGACAGCAGAAGTATGGATGATGCATTGGTGTGCCCGAGCTTAAAGCCCTACATAACTCCATCCACCCTCAATAATGGCCACAGTTGCACATGGAAGAAATGTGCATCTGTGTTCAGTACAAAGTGTTGAGAGGCGATAGACAAATGAGTAGGGTGTCGCTATCAGTGACGTTAGTGCAATCGTCATTCGTCTGATCTCCGCGGAGCTGTTGTCTCTTTCAAATGACAGGCAACAGCTCCGCAGAGATTCGACGAATGGCAAATGTGCTAGAGTCACTGATAGCGACACCTTACCATCAGCATTCAATGATGGTCACAGATGCACATGGACCAAATGTACATCTGTGTTCAGTTCAAACTCTCAAGTTATAACGCGTGATAGAAGCATTAGTAAGCATGGGCACCAGAGAGAAATTGAGTAGCTGTGAGAGAAAGGTGAGCATGGCTGATGAAGACTGGGGGGAATGAGGGAGATTGAGAAAGGCTGAATATATCTGAGCAAAATTAAATATAATTCGGTTTTGGCCCCGTTGGGTTACTCAGAATTGCTTAGCCTTCCTCGGTTAAGTTCGAATTTAGCTTACCAGGATTGTCGTCCTCCGGCTTTATTTTCTGTAATAGGCAACTATTTTCAGATCTTCAACAGACATATAACTACATACATGAATAATAAAAATTCGCAATCATTTATATGGATGAATGCCTTCCATGAAGGAAAATTTCGCAAAAACCATGCAGTAGGGTGTCGCTATGGGGGTAATTATTGGCAGCCGGTAGCATTCTGGCCGTATAACTTCATCCCCAGTAGAGACCTGAAACTCATATTTCTAACCACCTTGTTCTAGTCCGAGCGGTCGTCTTTCTACCTCATTGTCTAACCGCTCGGTCGAGAATAGGGAGGTTACAAATATGCGTTTCGAGGTCCCTAACCCCTAGCGGTCTCCTCTGCGAAATAAAAGACGGCCGCTATGAATCATGCTTCATGGCTAGAATGTCACCGGCTGTCAATAATTGCCGAACCCTACTATGAAGTGGTTTGTGTGATCTACTGCATTCTGGTCCTATAACCCACGGATCACATCTAGCCCTCCATAAGTGCGAACTATACTAAAGAGAGACGTTTTTATGGCATCTACCCTAAAATCCGCTTGCTTTTGCAATGAACTGACCTTCATCTTCTCTCCGATGACTTTGCTGAGGACGTTCTTCTGTCGATTCAGCTGGTCCGCGCGGAAACGCTCTATGAAAGACACATTTCACGAAAATAACATCATTTCCTTTGTGAGTACCGTCGTTGTGGCTGAACTAAGGTTGGCAGTTTGACTAGGTTTTCGGATATGTTTCACAGCTCTTATAAATTCAATATATGTTGCCACGGTGAAACATATCCGAAAACCTAGTCCAACTGCCAACCATAGGCTGAACACACCATTTACTTCGCAAAACAAAGCATTTCAAGAGGAAATGTGTGTTATCCCACAATTCCGAGTAAATTATCATTTAAAATAGCCGGCTTTGTCTCCATTTCTTGTCCAGTTCGATGACGCGATCGACCAATTTCACGTCTTTGTATCTAAAAAAATCGCATTAGTCATGCGCTTCCGCAGAACAAACACTAAATGCATATTGCATCAGTCTGACTTCAAGCAGGGAAATTTGCATTTCAAACCAGCACATCCAATGGAGTTCCAATGATAAATTAATTTTCCTAAATTTTAAATTGAAATAAGGTTCGAAAAGATGAAATAGACTGGAACAAACCGTTTACGCTGCGATTCACGCACCACTTCCGGATTGTGGCCCTTTTCCTCGCGGAACAGCTCAATGTCGAGCACCATTCTGCGCTATCTGGAAAGGCGATAAATTTAGCGAGCTACATCAAAATCACGAGAGTGTTACAAGTAAAAGTATGAAAATGACGGAATTTTCATGCTGCTCGGCTGCTAAATGTTGGCTCCGCCCCCTCCCCCAAATTTCCACGCGCGTAAACTACGAAAGTTGGCTCGATTTTTCCGTTCAGCTTGAACCTTATGCCTTGTGTTTTTAAATATTGTGAAGATGAAATTTGAGGATTGTTCAAGTGTTAACCTTATCAAAACTGACGAGGGCATAATAAATTGTGGAAAATGTACGTATCTCTAGAGTGAATATGCTTAAGCGCAAGCATCCCCTTCTTCTAGGGAGTTATCGGCCTGTGTGCATTGGAATAACCAATTTTACAAGTTTCTTTTGACCACTGGGAAGTAACAACAAGCTCGAAGAACCTCACCTCGACCCGAAAAAGGGGCGGTAAAAGGTAAAGGGTTTCGGCATTCGAGGTGTTTCACCTCGGCGATAACTGCTATGTTGCGGGACCTTAGGTTAGCAGTCCTCAGTTCCAGACTAGCCCGCTACCTTTCGCATATAGCAACCAATACCCAGCCCGCGGAGGGATAGGCGCCTTGGAGAGGCGGAGACGGCGGAAGAAAAAGAGGCGATGCTTACCATTGCCGAAATGATTGACAATCTATACATTTTCGAAATAAATGATCATCATGGTGCCTCATCTTCCCATATTGGGAAGTTGATATGACTTTTTGACTTTTTATGGGACACATCTTCTTTTTATGGGACACACATTCTTTTTATGGGACACAACTTCTTTTTATGGGACACAACTTCTTTTTTTGGGACACATCTTATTTTATGGGACACATCTTTTTGGCATGGGACACATCTTCTAGAACAGAGCCAGTGTCTGAATGACCAAAAAATGACCCAAAAATCACTACTGATGACCTATGATTTTAGTATAATTTCTGAAAGAGTATTTTTTGAGAAAATTTTTGGCGCCAACCTGAGCTTCTGGAATCAATTTTGAACCGAGATATCAGGCCGGTCCCGTACTGATCGTACAGTGCCTGGTACACCTTTTTTCTAACCTATGTCTTTTGTATTTTTTAAAAATAGTCCATACCTGGGCGAGTAACATTAGAGGGGTGATAGCTCATGAAAATGCTTTTTCGATTTTTTATGAATTTCCTATGTTTGACTATGACGAAAGTTTCCGATTTTTTCTCGCAAGTTCTATGACATATACGGGGGAGATTGGATTCGTATTATAGGTTTTCGGGGGCGCTCGTTCCAATGGGCATAGTGGCATCTCACGAAATTTTTAAATAAGGTATGAAACACCACTT
>JACMIF010002860.1:3868-16365 GCA_014805445.1 Diplogasteroides magnus
CCCCCCCGCGCCCCGCCGCCCCCCCGAAAGTATCTCGATCTTCTCAATTGATCATTTCCGCATTACTCTCCCATGTTAGAGTATTCGTACACCGGATGGGCGAGGCGCCGTTCGCACCTCGCTCAAACATCTGTGAGCTCTATTACTACGTGAAATGGACACTTCCCCTTGGTCACTTGCCGAAACATCATGAACTGCCGGAAAGGCGAAAAAAGGATAAGGGCTACTCCTACCCAGCGTATCCACTGAGGAAGAGAATCAGCCGAAGCAGTTCCTTGCAGCGATTCGCTATTCCACAGTCCTTTTTAACGGTTCTATGCCCTTCTCGGTCTTGTAGACACTTGAAGAAGGAATGCGTTTCTCTCTGTTTCGCCGATGCTTCTTCCTTAATGCCCATGTAGCATGGTACCTACCAGGAAGGGTTCTTATGTCTATGTGCATACTAAAATAGTGGACACTAGTGCAAACAGAACTCAAATACACCCGCACATGCCCAATGAGCTGAATCATTGTACCTGGCGGTGCATGCAAGGTTTCCATATTAGCCCGACTAGAGAGTCAAACGAGGGACAACCCAAGAGGGAGAGTAATGACTCGGAGTGTTTCCGATGTACGGATTCTCTTCAATTAGGATCCTTTCGTCATGACGAAGGGAATGTTGCAGATATTATGTGTGGAAGTACTATATACTAGGTATGCATACTACAGCAAGCGGCTAATGTGACATTTCCAAACCTTTCCTGCAGGCAACCTCGAGCTGAAACCGTTGGGAAACGATAACGACAATGCTAAAAGACTAGGGTCGACCTCGGTCTAATATATTCTGCCTGGAAATCAGCACGTTTCGTGCATTTCCGTTCTTTTTTCAAGGAGATGAAACGGCAAATGGGATTGTGTCCAATTGTGAAGAGCAACGAACATCTTTGCAGGGGGACAATGCAAAAACGATCTCTGACCATTGTGTAGTATGATTGGCAGTTTGACTACATGATGGGGTTGTGTTTCAGCGCTACTATAAAATACTTCAAGATGTATTTATGTGCGAACCATATCGCACTAAGTAGCAAAAGACCAACAAAACAGATGTAGTATGACTGGTCTTGCATTTTTAATAATTTGTTACAAATTCATGGCAATTGTAAATAATTTAGGGGTGTTGGTCTTTGTGGTTTGTTGTCTGGCCCTCTAATAGGTTTAGAGTTGAAGGGGTTGAAGAAGCAATTAAGTACACCCGTTACTCGATTATGCCACAACTGCATCTTCATTACTGCCGCTTTGTCGCATCCTTTCATATGAGTACGGCCTTCCTGTCTCGGCGTAATACCAGTAATTTCCTGTTCATAGTCCTATCTAGTCCCGAGAGTGCACTTGACTCTTCAATAATAATACTTACGCCCAAGGTAGACTCTCGGGTTAGCCTTCAAACCTCGCTAATTTATGTTCCGCGAACAATAGTAATTTACTAGCCCTGAACCTGGTTATTATTACTGTGTGGGTAAATGAATTCACCTCGTGATTCTCATCTTCCACTTTGTTTGGAATTATATCTTTCATCATATTGAACTGTTATTCTTGTCTATCTATTTATCTCACAGTTGAAACACATCCCGAAGCAAGCTTAGAGATCAGGGAAACGGTGAAACGGCGCGCAAAGATGAGAGACATCATCGGTCAAAAAACCAAAAGAGTGGACTCGGTTCACTTAGGATGCATAATGTATCCGGAATTTGAACAGGTCAAACTTCCTCCTATTTTGTCAGTGTCTTACACAAGTCCTCGTGTCACGTACACACTTATATATTCGCATATCATTGGGTGATCTCTAGTCAAGGAATCACAGTTTGACTACTTTTTGAGTTGTGTTTCAATGTTACCATATATATACCATCTGTGAAACATAACCCATGAAGTAGTCAAATTGCCAACCATATCCTCAAGGAATGGCAATTGCCGCTTCCTTTCTTCCTATCCTTCTGTCTGGTTCACTTCATACTCCATTGCACCCTTCAACACGCTTCTACAATCGAGAGTGTCACACACATTATGCACTCTCATTCGCCAGTAGTGAACCTGATGAGTGATAGTGTCTGGGTGGCCTTTTTATGTTCTCTTTCTTCAATGATAGGCCTATTGGCACCATCGAACCTTAAGCGCATTTTGATGCCATGTTTCATAAACAATACAAATAAGAGGATGAGAACCTGTAACGGTTGTACTCGATTTTTGAGATTTAGAGAGTAGTAACAGTAACTGTTCGGCTGAGTATGCATTATAGCATGTACTGCGCTCATCTGCCACGAGATTCTTTTCGATTCGGCGTCATCCTAGCAATTACGAGTCTTCTGACATTGCTTCCAGCGTGCGGAAGCAGCCAAGGGCCATCTATCTCGTTCTTGCCTTGTCTTGCGTGTGTCTTTGCATTGCATGGAAGCGTTCTCCGCCGTCACAACAAACAGTTCCTTGACGTGTCTCCAATTTGCTTTCTGGCCTCCAATCTAGCCCCAAACAATGAATGACAGCCTTCTGTAATAGAACAGTTGACAGTAGGGACTGGAGAAGTTACAGTGCGAGATTGGTTATGTTTCACGAAAGCTATAGCTTTCCTGATATAGGATTCGGTGAAACATAACCGAGATCCGAGGTGACTAAAAGACCATAAGAGACGGCCACTTAAATAGTAGAGGGGATCAATGTTCAAGGAATTCTTTGGCGCATGTGGCTTCTGTCTGCAGAGAAAACAATGGCAGCTGGCAAGGCATTGCGCACACAATGTAATTACATTTATTTTTGGAACGACGAGAAAGCAAATTTTCGCAGCAACCAAGATTACTGTTAGCTGGGGGAGCATACGGCACTATTTTCACATACAAATTAACGCCTGAAAATTCAAATTCACGGTGTGCTTCCACCTGCCGCGAAAGGCTTGGGGAAACTATCACTGCTATCTTGAGACAATTTAGTCAGAACCTACTTCCGCGTTTCGGAATCAAAGGTTCTGGACTGTTTTATCGAATACATAAAGCGCAACGCATATACGTTTCAGCGGCCCATTATATAATTCTGTAGATTGTGTGAGGCCAATAGGATGAGTCACAGTAAGGGAGAAAATATAGTTTTTAAAGCTGAATTAAAGCCTTTAAAGGAGCCACAAAGGGAGATTGTTTTGCATGCACTTTCGTTATCACTTCTATCCAATTCCCTTACTCTCTCGTTGTCAGAGTAGACCGCTCTGACGACGAGAAAGTGTGGGAATGGAGAGAAGTGATAACGTAAGTGCATGCAAAACAATCTCCCTTTCTGGCTCCTTTAATATACGAAATCCTTAAACGAGTACCGTTTGAATCTGCCGCTTTTTCCATGGGAGCAATCTCTTTCCTTCCATATACTCTCATCTGCACAATAATAGCAGATGCTGCGCGTGGTTATGTCTATTGTTGAATGGCTCATGCATCTTCATTTCGTCCCCACTTTTTAGACCCTCAGTCCCTTCACTCACTCTTTCTTTATCCTTTCTTCATCCTCCTTGTCCTCAGTCCATCTCAGTCACCTTTCGTCCGTGCCTCAATCAACCGTGGGAAGGTCAGAAAAGGAGTCACAGGGACGATTCGCGCGTGTGATATTATGCACTCGCTCTTTCACTGCTTTGACTCGACCCTGCTACCTCACTCGAGGCAAGCTTTTACCCATTTTTGTAGATTCAGACTGCGAATTACACAAAACGTTTCGTTTGGTCTATTTGTAAGCCCTATCTATGCGATTGAAAATCTTATTCGCTGTAATCAGAAAACAAACGGATAGGAAATCCCAGAAATTTAACGATATGAACAGTTTTACCACCTGCTGCCGTGGTTTCAGCGAGGCTATCCCGCGACAAGGAACGTTGCCAAAAAGTAAACGCGGCCTTTGTCACCTTTCTATCACTCTGCCTGATCAAACATTATGTGTACACGCGTAGGCGATTTTTCCGTAGTTGACATCTCCTCTAAGCAACATATGTTTCAAGCGAAGCAAATATTTCGATCTTGAGCTTCCTGAACATTGATGACGACAGGTTTCGTTTAATTAAAACATTTACTCAATCAACCTCCCTCTCAATGCTTTCAGTTTCAAATTCAGCCGCTTTAGTAGTGTGATTTCATCGCGCTTTACACCCTCTACTCCATTTCTCTTCATTCTTCTTTTTTCTGCCGTTCTCTTTCGCTTTGATGTTAGATAGTGTGCTATGATCCATCTCTCGCCCCGGTTTATTACTCTTACGCCTCCTCCTCTCCTCCGCCACACCAAACGGGTTGCTCAATCCATAGGTGCTCACACTCATTCGATCGTCAATTTAGAGGAGTAACTTATGGTTGACAGTTTGATCTTTTATGAGTTATGCTTCATAGAAGGTATTTATTCAAATATTTGATAGCGTTGTCAAAAACTTAACTTAAAGGTCTCGCAGCGCTCTAGATCTCACTGATATTTTTTCTTACTCAAAAGAATGAATTAGATAATTTTCCATTACATATTGTCATTTTATCTAACGTTTTCGTCCTCATTACCATCTTTGGTGCGTGACCTTGATTTTCCTCGCCAAGCGTTTAGTGTGTGAAGTTGGTTGAATTAGGTCTACTTTCCTATTCCTATCTAAACGCTGGGCAAGCCATTAGACGCTTTGATTTTGCTCGGAGAACCCCTTTTCCGCTCCTTTGCTCATCTTCTCTTCGCCATACACGTCTGGGGGTTGAATGATATTTACTGAGTGTTTCACGGTAAGACTAAAGGGACTGAGTAGATTGTCAATATGATCCATTTATCCTGTGTCGAATGAAGAAATGCATTGCGCCAGTTGCATCCTGTATGAAGCGTAAGTAAACACTCAATATCCGTGTAAATATGCGCACTTCACCAATGTGGCGCAAATGTCCTCAACCCGAGACTTTCTCATTTTCTGGCCGCTGGTCTTTATATTCGCCCGGTAACCCGCAGATAAGTATTTACTGGCAGTAAGTGATGGTCCATCACAACTTGTCATCTCTTGAGAAAGCACGGGTCCCCACTCAACTAAGGGACTCTCGAAATCCTGATCTGATCTGATCCCATCTTGCTTCATAAGGGGCCATAGACAACAATAGGTTTGGCAGAATGACTACTTTCTAGGATATGTTTTACAGTTCCAATATAATGAAAGCGCTTTTATATTCATAGGAACTGTGAAACATAACCAAGAAAATAGTCATTCTGCCAATCATAGACAACAACGAACACTTGCGCCATTGTGGTGTGATGAACACTGGAATCGCGGAGTGGCATCTTTTCATTTCGCCATTATATCGCAATGTTAATGACACTCTTGTTTTCATAATGCACATCATTATTGCACATATTTATTTCTCGATTCCGGATCGTGTTCATCTGATTTGCGGATCAATGTAGCGGTTTAGCATTGAATCCGCTTTGAATCCCATCAGCCTCTTGATTCCCGGGCTAAATTGTCCACTCTAGGATCAAAAACCAGTGATTCCAAGCAATTAGAGTTAGAGATAATGTATAAGGAGAGAGTGCAGACGGCAAAGACGCGTATCTGAGTAATGGGGAAGCTGTTCTCATCTCCCGCTCTCGGTCAACGAGAAGAGAGTTTCCATTAGTGGGGAGGGCTGATTTCGAGTTATGGAGGGGATCTCAACCCCTCTTCCCTACTCCACTCCCTCAGTTAGAAGTGAAAGGACGGGAGCACTCATCGCGCTGATTTAGGCTGATGTTTGTGTTGGACGCGTTTCTCCTGTAGGGTTTCTCAAAAACGGTAGTAAAGTGCATTTCTCTATCGTCTGATCCCGTCGGAGCAGTAGATCTCAATAGACAAACGCCCCGAGCGATTAGACGAATGAGAAGCGCACTTTACTGCCGATTTAGAAACCCTATTCAACACTTTCTAATCTCTAGTTATATTCGCCTTTGGAATATGTTTCATGCATTGCTCTTTACTTCGAATCCGCCATTGACAGTGATGGACTTGTCTTTCCGGCTTCATCAATAAGTAAATATTATCATTTCATGAAGAAGCTTTCATGCTCAAGCTGAACTTTTGTTTCTTCGAGCTTGATTCTTAGCTCATCTATTTCAAAGATCCTATTCTTTCTTGCATTACGTCACTCTTTCCTGACCCCAAATAAGGGATTCAATGGCCTGTTGTTCCTTTTTCTTCACTGCCGCGGAAGTCTCTTCCATCATGCTGCTGCAGAACCCTTCCTGCTTCTTCTGAATCTTTGCTGCGAATCTTACTGAATTTCACTTCCCTAAATCCCATTTTAGGCTGGTTTCAATCTCGTAAAATTAGAAAAACACACGTTTTATGGATTTTTTGCAGGAGAAACTCCGTGCAGTGCGACGCTCTGTCAGAGGCCGAGAGAAGAATGAGGACACAGGGAGGACTCTTCACTCTGAGCACAGATGAGACCTTCGAGGGAGGAAGGGTGAGAGAGTTATTTATAAGTTTTTTGTGATTTTCACCTGATCAACGTTTCGGAGTAGTCAGACATATATAGACGAGTGCTGAAACATATTGCAATTCCTTTTCCTTTTTTATTTTCTTGTTGAGAATTTCATGCTTCTACAGTTTTGGCGCAAAAAGCAACTCAACTTTTCAGACACTTTACTGTGAGAGTCTGTTACATATGTGAACGTTGAAATAATAGAAACAAAGTAAGTGTTATGATTTCGAGGGCGGAAGTGTGATGGGATTATACTGTTTCTATGGTTCTCGTCCATAATCGCACGCAACCAACCCTTTCGAAAGTTGTCAGTCTAATATGAGTGAGTGCTGAAACATATTGGAATTCTCCTTACTTTCTCCTTTTCAATTTGCGTGCAAGGCTGATTGCCACTCCAAAATGACAGGAGTTTATAGTATCAAAAGTTGTTGTGGGCCTTAATTCAACTTGTGAAACACTATTTTTCTCCCGATTTTGGCGAGAAAATGACTTCGCAAATCCTCCAGACTCATATGCCAAGGAGCTGAAACATATGCGAATAATATATTTTACATTTCAACCGATCACTTCCGCAGAAGCCCATTTTTCAAAAAGTTATCTGCGTTAAACATATGCTAAATGACGCATTTGTCACAATCGGATTGATACCAACAGTGCTACGGTTTTTTGGCCCATAACGGCGATGCGGAAAGATGCGGGATCAAATAACGGCGCAATTATCCATTTGGTCATACCGGTGCTTCATCAGTCCTACTCATATCTGCCCTTGCAGTCCACCGACTTCCTCACCCTCCTCGAGAAGATGCAAAGTCAGCGACTGGACGATCAACGATGTGAAATGCCCGAAGTGCATGTGAGTTTCAAAAAAATATGAATTATCGATTTTTCCACCCAATTTCTGACAAAATGAGTTTCAACTAGTTCTTATATTCTCTGGGATTTCTATTACGTCGTTCAGCGACAGCATAAGCCCTGGTATAATAAATACACAGAATTGAAAACCCTCTGAATAGTCACGAAAGGTTCGAGGACACGGTTCACGAATTCTTTTCCTTCTTTGGGTGGATGAAGTAGAGCCACCTTGAAACTTGAGATGAGTGCCCACTCTCAAAAGGGTGCGAAGTAGGGTTAAAGTGACACCTTTTTCTGGTCAGAAGTTCAGAAAAACACCAAATTCGAGTAATTTACCCTTAAAAGGAGCGACATTTTACTGTATCTAGTGTGTATTTATGTGTAAATGCGTCCTGTTCATGTGTGATGTTGGGTGTGAAATGCAAGAGGACACAGAAAAGGAATGGAAGAAGAAGCTGCAATGAATAGGAGAGGATGTAATCTGACGACGGGAGCGGAGCCGGAACGGTCAAAGAGGGAGAATTCATTCACAGTGTTGTATGCACACTACGACGATCTCATAGGAGCACACTCTCTGTTACACATGACACTTTATGACTTGATCTATCCTTTCTATTTATGGACTTTTCATTAGGCTGGAAGAAGGACAAGAGGATCTTTGCGCCACAATGGTAAAATGAACAGATGCGCTATGCGAATGCAACCAATGCTCGCGCAAATGTCCTTTTCACCATAATGGCGCAAATGTCGACACATATCTGAGATGGAAATTGTTTCCAATTTCCATATCATCTTATTCCGGGAATGTTTCCGGTCGGAACAGTCCGTTGCTCGTTTTCTCACACATTCATACATGCATTCAAAGGCCCTTTCCCTTTCCTCTTTTCTCGACGTCAACGACCCATCCTCCTTTTCCGCCTTTTCACGACCCTCTTCAAAGCCATTGAACGCGTCTTCTTTCCGTTTGACATCCCCTCTCGATCCTGTGCTTCCTTATTGAAAACGCCCTCTTCCGACGACAGACAGGTGCAAATGCGCTACTACGGAACAATTTATTGGATACTTGATGGATGCAACATCGTTGGCTTACCGTTGATAAGCGTCCAAGTTCGATTCATATGTACACTGTGAAACATATCCGTTTTACCGATCATCAGGCCAGAAATCCAAGCACAGTGTCTCTCGCGTGCGTTGTTTTTGCTGCTCTCGGTTTACCGTCTCCTCTGTTCTACCGTACTCCTTTCGACTTCTTGGGGTCCTGAGTGAATTCTCCCCCTACCGTAATCCTGACTGGAAATGCGCGCGCTCCTTCTGCCCATACACATTCCATTATCATCAGCCATGCAAATGGGTGCTTACAAGGCGATCTGTCTCGTTTGGCACTCTCCACTAGTGTTAGGGAATAGTGGTCCTTTATCGTCTAATCCCTCTCCCTACCCACGGTCTCTCGCCCCCTCGAGTCGCCCCATTCGAACGTGTATTGAAGAGGACACACGGACGGACACACACTGCTAATTTTGCAGTAATCGCATCTTTCGCGCAGATAGCTGTCACCAGACGATGGGCCCGCGTACATTCATTAATTCATTCCCCTTCTGGTCATTTCGGAGGACATTCCGACTCCATGAATCACCCTCTCCTCCTCCATATACCCGCATGGTTCAAATATGTTTCAGTGAATAGCCAAATATCTCCGACGGTGTGTTTCAATGCTATAGTAACATCATTCTACAGCACTTTGAATGAAAAAGACATGAGCACCATGTACATAGTTTTGCGTGAAATGGACAGATATACCTTTTTGTCTTGACTCAAGTATAATTTGTATCATCATGGCGCAAATGTCCATGACACTCTCGCCTTTCACCTTGGGTGCCATTTGGTTCGTGTTCCATTGACATTTCCCTCCTCCCATTCGTTGAGAACATTCTTCTACCTATGTAGTTATGTGCCCCGAAGCATATGATAATTCGAGCATGCCGACCATTCCTTCTCTGTTCTTTTCCCTTCCTCTTCTCATCAAATTCGCACTCCCTCATTCTCCCTTCCCCGTCCTCTCCCATTTTATTACTGAGTTTCTGTTCCAGAAGCATTTTGCCCTTGTTATTGCGCTTTCCTGAAACATGCAGCCTCTTTTGTCATAGCATCTTGAAGCCTTTTTTTTATTGTGCTAATTTAGATAAGTATAATAATTGCCGTACACGCATTGTCATCATAGCTTATTGTTAGATCAACTCATAATCATGTGTTGTTGCACACTTGAATTCATCCGCAATGAATAATTGTGCTAAGTAAGCACCACGCCCATTAGCGATGTTTCTTCGCCGTCTATGTGAGGTAATGAGCCGGTGAATCAGGGGGCACTCACCTGGCTTCACACTCTACCCAATGCTGGCCTCTCTGCCATTTTCACAACTTTCACCCTACTTTGTCTCATTGAATTGGTTTTGAAAAGCCCATAAGTCTTGGAAAATAACCATCTAAATTAGCTGAATGCAGCTTGTAATAACATTATGTTGCATATATCGATGCGGATTCTGTCATAGTCTCTGTTTTCGCAGGAAAACCGCCTATTTCCATGTCCCGGCGGAAATGTCCACGGCATCATTCACTGAATATTGTGGCCCTCTCAACATCGCACTTCCCTGTACAACTTTCGCCCGGCTGCACAACACTTATTAGCTCCATTGCTCTTCTCAGGAAGAGACACTTCCGGCCTCTCAACAACAAATAACATCAGATCAACAACGAGTGATTGATGCTGCTTTGCCTCCTCATGACCCCACTCAACCTTTGCTCTCTTCATATCAGCTCTCTATCACTTGCTCAGGACGACCATTGAAAGGAGAGGAATGATTCGTTCCCCGACCCCAATGTATCGCTCTAGCATTGTTTTCACACGGTCAGGCTGTCAGCGGTGTATCATCGCCCCTTTCTTGTTCAGGGAAAGCGACGCCGAATGCTCACACAGCAATGTTCCCATTTTCCCTGTTCCAGAATGTTTCTTCCGAGAAAGAACTTCTTCATGGTGGAGCAGGATTGGCAGTTTGTACGCGAGATTGATTATGTTTCACGAAAACAATATAAGTTGATATATTGGATCAGTGAAACATAACCGAGTTCGAATGCAAATTGACAACCCTAGCCCAGAGCAGCGGCTTCTGAATGCTTGAAAGAGAACCCATCCACTCCTTGAAAGACCCTTGAGCCGTAGTCAGATCAGGAAGTTCAAGGGGGACCCCATTGGTTTTGTGATCTAATGGCTCTTATGTCCTTCCCACCCGCAGTCTCAACTGTCCTCTAGGGTTTGTTAATCGATAGTAAAGTGAATTTTAATTCGTCTAATTTTCGTGGAGCAGTTGTATTTACGTTCAATGGACAACCGCTCCGAGCGGATCAG
This sequence comes from Diplogasteroides magnus, assembly GCA_014805445.1. Classification (NCBI taxonomy): domain Eukaryota; kingdom Metazoa; phylum Nematoda; class Chromadorea; order Rhabditida; family Diplogasteroididae; genus Diplogasteroides; species Diplogasteroides magnus. The sequence continues at coordinate 14,594 of JACMIF010002860.1, forward strand.
ACGAATGAAAAATTGATTTTACTATCGATTTAGAAACTCGACGATTTCTTCTTCATTTTCATTGTAACAATAATTGACGGTCTTGTCAATACAATAGCCTATTTCTATCTACTTCATTCATAGCATGAGATCACCACATCCGACGGCTCACAATAACTGCGTTCGGTCCAAGAACGCGTATTATCCCCTAGGTTTACATTGCGCCTCATTCGTCTGCCTAATCCAACCTGACAGTCTCTTGCCTTGTTTCCATTCGTGTCAATGTCCCGCATTGGCGTGATGCACCATGAGTCTCCTAATCCCCCTATTTCGATGTGTCTTGGTCAGTTTGTGATCCAACCTGACAGATCCTCTTGTTCTCAAGGGAAAGGATCATCGCTCTTCATTGTCTGCCGAGAATTGACCCCAAGGCGATTATTGCGCGAGAATATCCTAAACCTTGCGCTCATCCATGCTAAGCCCGTTATGTAATGTCCACTGGCAGTCCCTTCCCATGCTAGATCATTGCCGGCCATGCACCGAAGTTTTGTTAGCGTTAGTAGATTGTTCTTATTTATGTGCAATGATGATAAAATTGAATACTCCCCACTCAGTATTACTACAAGAAGTGCATGAAACACATGATAATCACTATTAATGGCGAATCCCCAACCTCTATTAGTCTCTATGATGACCTCCAAAGCGTCCATTGTGTGTCCATGTGTATGGGAAACGTAAACTATCCTTGAGTCCTCCCTCTCCTTCTAAGGTCGGGGGCGTCCTTCTGTTGCCAGTTGTCTCCCATTACTGCGCACACTTGACGCGGTTAAAATGTACTCGTTTGCAGCCGGAAAGTACTGCTGACCCTAGATGACCCTTCTTGCAGTCTAGAAGTGATAGTCGCTTATCAATGATAGCAGAGAAAGTTCTTCTTGGTGTGCTCCACTAAAAATATTTGAACTAGTGTTGGCAGTTATCATAAGTAATTCGTTCAGTTTCACGACATCTTTCACGTTCGAGAAAGATATTAGGATCAGTGAAACAAAGCCCGAATTTTCAGACAAACACCCAGCCTTTCTCTGGAAGTGTGTTTCAATTCCGCGCTATTGCTCATAGAGGAGCCGTGCACTTTCCGAGTCATATCCCTTCATTAGGCACGGGATGACACAATTCGGCATTATTTCACAGCGATCAGCCACTTAATCTAGGGAAAAACTTGCAAAATTCCTATCTTTTATGCACAAATCAGCTGACTCATTGGAATCAAACGAGCGTTTGGATGAGTTTCACACGCTATTCATAAGACGATCTGATTTTCAAATCCGCTAGTTCGAGCTCATCTAGGTTTACCATAGAATGTCTTGTATAAGGAAAGTATAAACTAAATTGTAGTTTCCGCTTTCATTAGCATTGATATATTTGTATTTGCATTTGACTACAAGTGGAACTCGAATTTCAGTGATGGGTAGGACAAAGTGACGTACGATGCCATTAGTATTAGTCCGCTTAAACTTGCAAATCTCTTTTCCCGAACCCGTCCCCTCCGTCTCTCTATTGTGACAGTGATGTGTACTGCGAAACAAGAGCGCCATGGTCACTTGCGCCAGAATGGTGAAATGGACAGATGCACCATCGTCATTATGATGGCGTAAACGCCCATTTCACCATTATGGCGCAAGTGTCCGCTCTTGTCTTTCACCCGATGTGTACTGTCATGCATTGTTGTGCATGTGTATTCCTCCTCGCTCCATCGCATTTCATCCATCGAGAGACAATCTCATTTGTATTCCTCC
>JACMIF010002861.1:0-16358 GCA_014805445.1 Diplogasteroides magnus
CCTTTATATAATAATTACGACACTATGCGCTAAATAGCGTAATGTTTATAGGACCGGCGAAAAGAGTCATGTGTACCAGCTATGTCAATCCATTTTTCCACAATAATATCACGCATGCAAACAGAGTTGAAAGTCTGTCTCTATATGTTGGACATGAAACCTATTCAAAAACTTCACTTATGGTCAGTGAATTGTCGAAATAGCAGGCAAATTTGAGAAAGCATAGGACGCAATTGAGAAAGGGTTCGTACTCGGCATATCAGTTCAGTTTATTTGAACAATATATTCTTACAGGCCCTCACGGTGTTCTGTCGAGAAAATTGGGAGCACCTGCCCTTCGATACTATCGAAGTTGAGCTGCAACGGGATCAAGCCCTAGGATTAGGCATCACTGTGGCCGGATACGTGCATCGGAAAGGTAAGCCGTGTCAATGTTCTAGGAACGGTGCTGTTCTTCCACTTGCTTCCGTTGGTAATTTTTAAAAACCTTATTGTTAGAAGTTTCTGATTGCAAGCTAAAATTTCGCGAATTCAGTTTAAACAGTAACAATGTTTTTTTTGTATTTTGTTTGAACATTCCAAATCGAATATTCATTCATCTATCACTTCAACGCGGGAAAGAGTAGTCTTGCAGTCTCTGTGCGGCATACTCCACCAACTGACTGCGAACTAAAACAATTATGGCCTCAATAAAAATAGTAGTCTTTCTTCGACATCCCACCTCGCATATTTCATCCTCGCGCGTTCCTCCTCTCTTCTCTTTACCTCATCTGTCCTACTATTAGTGCTATTATAAAGTAAATACTATTAGGTAGTAAAGTACAAAGCCTTTGTTCGACCTCCCATGTATATTAGGACTGCTTTCTCCCTCCTGCGCGCTGCTCTTTCTCCTCCCCCTCTCTCTCTCCTCTCTACCTGATCTGTCTTGGGCAGTAACTCGATTTGTCGTCTCCTCCTTCTTCCTCTGCGCCTTCTTCTTCTCCTCGTGCCCCACCCTTCGATCGGCCCCCATGCCCACACGGACAGACTGCAGTCTCGCGCCTCTTCATATATTCTATAGGGTTGACAATTTGAGCCCTTTCGGTTATGTTTCATAGAGAGTATACCATCAAATATGCAGTATCCGTGAAACATAACGCAATAAAGTAGTCGTAGTGCCAACCCTTACTGCCCTCTCGCACGCTTCTTCATATTCGGCTACTTAGGATGTGTCACAATCCAATTTCTCTCTTCCTCGTTGTACCCCCGCAATCTGATCCTTACTACTGACTCTTCGTCTGTATTAGTGCGTGGTCGGCAGTATGGAACGACTTTTGGATTGACTTTTGTCTGAGTTCGCATTGTATCGTCTACATATCGTGAGCGAGAGAGAATGGCTCACCGGTGTGAACGGGCGAAAGATGGTCCATAAGTCGTTCCCTGCTCGGCAGGCCTTGCATTCCATCTCATTTTCCATATTAATTTCATAATTTCGTTAGTAGCTTGTATAGCAAGTCAATACTGTTTCCTGCTAATATCTCGAAAGTTATACCTTCCGTGAAACATAATGAATCTGGCATACTTCCTGTCAAGCGAAGTATGCCAGATTCATCACTAAGAGCGGTTGATTCACGCATTTGACAGATAACTGCTCCATGAGATTTAGGCAATAGACGAATGCATTCTAGTACCGTTTTAGAAACCCTAATGTGAGAATTCAGAGGAGATCGGAGGCATCTTCGTCAAGTCTCTCGTTCCCAAGTCTGCGGCTGAGAAGAGCGGCCGAATACGTGTACACGATCTGATATTAGACGTAAGTGCGTCCAGACGGATGAAATGCTACTGCGCGAGGGATATTTGCGCCATAGTGGTGAATGGTCAGATGCGTCCTATAACTATTATCGCACAACTTGGCGCAGTTGTGTTTCGCCTCATCAAACATGCTCGGGAGATTACGCGGGTAAAAGACGATTGCGTCATGGACGTTTGCCCCACAATGGCGCAATTGTCCATATCACAAACCTGGCGCAGTTGTGTTTCACGGTCATCAGAGATGCGAAGAGAGATTGCGCGCGCGAGCCTTCAACACCCGTCGCTATCTGCTTCGTGCATCATGTTTTCGCCTTGTCAAGCAGCCCGTCAAAGCTGTCAGAAAATTGCTGTTTGCCCGGGGAGCATCCCCCCCCCACCCCTGCTTTCCCTGGCATCCCTCGCGCTAACGCTAAGATAACGGGACTACTAGCGGTTCTAAATCGGGTTAATCTGTCGTCGTTCTTCTCCCCAGGGCGGTTGTCTATCATACGATTAGATAACAGCCTTGCGGAGAAGAATGAATGCGAATTTTTCGCAAACCCCGAGGAAAGGAATGAGTCCCCATTAAGTCCAGGAATCTCAAACGCTGGGGCTGTCAGGCGGCTGAACGTTGGCGCATCCGTTCTGCATCAATATCGCTGCGTGCTTCAGTCTCGGAAAGGAAACATTTTTCTCGGGGTGCACCCCCCGGCCATTTTTCTCCTCTCTTGCTCGCTTCCTTCTGCGCTTCTCGCGCTCAAGTTGCGACAATTACGTACCAGAAATATGCACAGGCGGTCATCGATCGGAATCAATTATTCGGGTGCAAATGCCTTTGTGTCTAGTAGCGTAACCTAAATCGGTAGAAAAGTGCATTTCTCAATCGTCTATCTCGAGGAGCGGCTGTCTTTCTCGTATTATAGATAACTGCTCCGAGGGAATTAGACGAATAAGAAATGAATAAAATTGCCGTTTTGTAAACCTTATTGTCTAGGTGAACGGCGCATCGTTGGAGCATCTCTCGCATGCGGACTCTGTTCGAGCACTCGTCCGGAGTGGCAGCATCGTAAGGTGAAATTTTAGTTTGAATTTGACGAAAATAATTCACTTTGTGAATTTATTCGAGGTGTCTAGTAGGGTTTCTAAATCAATAGTCAAATTCATTTCTGATTCTTTGATTCTCCGCGGAGCGGTTGTCTATCGCTCGTAGAGACAACCGCTCCGCGGAGAATGGAAGAATCAAAAATGAATTTGACTATTGATTTAGAAACCCTAGTGTCTAGTAAGATTCCAAGATTTGTGGATTCATTGCGTTATCTTATTCAAACAATTTGACCATGTAAACGTTGAATCCAGCAGCTAGGATTACATAAAAAATATGATAACATTGACAAATATATCAATAAAAGTCAAACTGTTGCCCAAAGGTGAGATGATAACATAAAAAATAGTTTTCCAAAATAGAATATGGTTGCTTGACAGATTCTCGAGCAGAAGAGATTTAGAGCCATTATTTATGACGTAGCAATTCCCCTGTGTACACATCGCTACTTGAAATTGCCCCAGTGTTTGCATTTGTTTAGAACTCTTCGTAGTATCTAATACGAAGATTTACTAATCTTGATTCCCAGAGGTTTTGTTCTTACAAGGATAACCATTATATTATGTTTTTGCATTTTATTACTCTGAGGAAGATAAAAGTCCTGGATCGCATAAGGAACGACATTCCAGCTATATCTTCATTGTGAAACATAAATGAGCAAAAACAATTAGTTCTTGAATTGGTATATTTTAGGCTTCGACTCATTCGCTTTCCGCCCAAGTCCCCTCAGGCACTCTGTCTCAAGATGTTGTATCAACAGGTATATATTATTCATGTAAACGAACTTGATATTCCGAGTACGAAGACGCCATCTTGCTGACGACTGTGTACTCTCTTATTTTGTGATTTTTCGTCGTTTCTATGATCATTTACCATGGGTTTGAATAGGTTTCATTCGCAGTAGATATCTTGGCTGAGTTTTGCAACTCTAATCGAAGGTGAATATTCTCGACCAAAAATGAAATTAAGAAATATGTTCAGGAGACGGACACGCAGGTCATCGACGTCCAGATGTCGAACCCTAATCTCGTAGAGGAGTGGAAGAAGAAGCTGCCAGATGATGTGAGCTCAATTTTCACTTGAAACATGTCTTGAATGGCCTGGAATGGTTCCTTAAGCTAATAAAAAAGAACAATTATTTCGTAAATGTATCTTAAAATGCAGGTGGACATCTGTCATTGATTTATAGAGCTGCACTCTGATAGGGAAAAATATTGTATGGTATTATAGGTGGACATCATCTCTGCTGTCATTCGGCCTGAGCGAGGCGACACGTCCGACGGAGGACTAGGCATAGCATTAGAAGGTGAGCGGTGTCATATTGTCATGCTAGGAACTGCCTCAGCAGATTCTCATTCTCAGCGTATACGCTTGATAGCACCTTTACCTTAACCTGTGTCATCTAGGCTATCTATAAATCGAACCCACCATTCGTAATCGACTGTGCACACTCCAATTTGCTATTTCTCCGTCCATTAGTCGAAATTACAATGAGTTTCCAGAGCGATGTTTAGGGACTGACTCAATTGCATGGACAATTTCACGTATTCTTTGGTTTCTAAATCAACAATAAAGTATATTTTTCACTACTTTACTCCTCGCGGAGCGCGCGCTTGTCTATAGGGCATCGAGACAATCGCTCCGAGGTTAGCAGAGGAATGAGAAATGCACTACATAGGATTTGCAGCTAGTATGCGGAATTGATTGTGTTTCACGAACGCTATAACTTTCCAGTTATATGCGAAACATAATGTACCCCGAATACGTGCTCGCAAACACAAAATGCACTTTATTATTATACCAATTTAGAAACCTTACCTAGTGTCATCATCAGTGGTTCCAAATCGGTGAATTTGTCATCATTGCTCTCCGCAGCGCGATTGTCTCATTTTCTGATAGACAACCGTGCTGCGGAGAATAATATCGACAAAGTTACCGATTTATTTAGAAGTTCCTGTTCATCATCGATCAGGTTGCTGAATATTCGGATTCAGGCACCGTCGACGTCGTTGATGGCACTCAATTGCGGCCGCACCACTACGTGGAGAGCATACGAGATGGCGGGCCAGCTGGAAAAGCGAGCGTGTTGCAGGCAGGAGATGAACTGCTGCAGGTTTGTGTGTATTTATGGTTTTTTTTATCTATTACCTTTAAACTCGCCAAGTGACTGTTAATATCCGAAATGTTGTTCACCACATAAATGCGACGGCTGAAACATAGTTGAAATTACGCATAGACTTGACAGAAAAAGCGAAATAGGACGTCATATTCTTGTAAATAGTCAGGGTGAAACATATTTTACAAAGCACCCGATAGTTAGAAAAACGAAGAAATGTCATTAAATATGAGAGAAGCAATCGGTCAGAAAACGCTAGGAGCTTACTGGTTATAACAGTTCAGTTAGAATAAATGCTTAATAAATAAAATAAAAAACTACGAAAATTAAGGTGAACCACTTCCCACTCTACGGCGAGTCGCACGTCACCGTGCGACAGGCTCTTACCCGGGCAGCAAACTCTGGAGCACCCGTAACCATCATTGTGGCCAGAAAGGTGAGACGTCGAATTGTGGTTACTAACAATGATTGTGAGAATGAATGATGGTTATGTGGCGTAAAAGGTAAATATTCAAAAATGTGGTTCATTGAAACATATGCCAAAAAGGAAAACAGCAAATCCTAGATAGATTTTTATTAATTTCTATTTGGCATATGTTTCATTGGAACCGTATATTTTGAGATACGTCATCTATAGCGCTAGTACAGGCACTTTCACGAACATTTAATACAGGCCCAGATCGTGAACTTCTTCTCTCCTCGAGTCGAGCATCTCGCCAGTCTCCCTGCAGCGTATCCACTCCTCGCCCAGGGCAGCACACGAATAGTCAAGGCGAAATCGGAAGTGTGCGTGCCTTCTCCCATCGACACCGCCGCCCTGCTGGCACAGGTTGGTTGTGGAGATCGTGAATCGCATATATCAATTGTTATCAGCAACTTTTTCCTCGTTTCCCAACATGTTTCACAGTGATAAAAGCCTTTGTATGCATTTTGAAACTCAACTGAACACTCGATTCCTAAGAAAAACATAGCAGTTGCAACAAACCAGAGACTGCGAATCGCATATCAATCGCGCATCGAAGTGCATTCGTTCTTTCTAATTCTCCTCCGAGCGCTGATATCTCTTTCGACTGATAGACAACTGAGAATTAGAGAGAACGAATGCACTTCGACATGCGATTCAACGCCTCTGGTCGGTTTCGACTAGGGTTCTTTATCCGGGAAATAAGTGCATTTTGTCATTCGTCTAACCTCCGAGGAGCGGTTGTCTCTTCATCCAATAGACAACCGCTCCTCGGAGATTAGACGAATGACAAATGCACTAATTGCTTTGACCCTTGTTTCGACGATCATATGTTTTCTCAAAAAGCGAGCGGTGTTCAGTTGAGTTTCACAATGCATACGTATATTTTTACCCTAGCGAAATGTGTTGGATCTGGAAATCTCTCGATAAAAACGGTAATTATATCTAATCTCTGGCGGTATATGTCTATGAAAGGTAGAGACAGCTACTTCGCTGAAATTAGGAGGATGAGAAAAGTTCTTTGCTACCGATTGAGATCTTGTGCTTAGGTCACTCGCCGGCTTCGTTCTCGATCACTGGAGCCTCTGGCCGGACTGGCCGTGTGGAACTGCGTTCCTCTAGTAGTGCATCTCATGAAAGACAACAGAGGACTGGGATTCTCCATCGTCGACTATCGAGTGAGCCACGGGGAACAGCGTTGACGTTTTATGTCCATTCCTAAAACTTGTGCGGAGATGGGCGAGAAATTCTACAATTGGGTCGACTTTGAATGCGATTTCGGTTATGTTTCACGAACGTCATAACTTTCGAGATATCGGTGATCCTTAATTGCACTCCGCGTTGAACTGCCAATCCAAATTTATTATACAACAATCCTAAGACATGCGGCTGCCGCGGAAAGATGGTAGGTTGAAAAGGAATTGCGGAGAAATGTGATTAATTCTTAAAGTTTGATTTGGCTGTTAATACTCGATTGTGCCAAATCACACGCGCACCATTAAGAACAGAAACTTCACTTTTCAAATCAAGGGAACGTTTTCCATCGAATAGTAATGTGTCATTTGAATCCACTGTGCATTTCAGTGAGATATGAAGCGCCTGTACAATATTTAGGATTTGTAGTTAGTTTGCGAGATCGGTTATGTTTCACGAACGCTATAACTTTCTAGATTTCGGTCAAAGATAATATACAGCCGAATTCGCAAGCCTAATCTAAATACACCATTCGCAGGATCCCGTGCACCCAACTGAATCCGTGATCGTGGTGCAGTCGCTCGTCCCCGGAGGTGATAGTTTCTTGTGAAAGACAAAGACGCCATGGACGTTTGCGCCATAACGATCAAATGGAGAAATGAGCCATCATTATCACCTTATGGCGCAAATGTCCACGGCGCTCTTCTCTTTCACCATAGTTTGGTCTTCGACGCAAGGTCATCTTTCAGGAGTCGCCCAAGCAGACGGCCGAATCGTTCCCGGAGACAGATTGCTGTTCGTCAACGAACACGATCTAAGCAATAGCACGTAAGATATTATGCGTCTGAATTAGAGTTCCCTTATCAATCGTACTTTTCATCTTTGTCGTCATTGCGCATTGGGGAGCGGTCATCTCTCAATTCATCATAGACAACCGCTGCGCAATGCAGAATGACGAGAAAGATGAAAATTACGATTGATAAGGGAACTCTAATCTGAATTGAACCGTAGCAGTATAATTTAATGATTTGAAAGTATATTGAAAAGGAAATTATTAATGACTATGTTACGTTCTTATTCATGGTGTGATGAAACATAACCAAGACTACTGCTGGAGGCCAGAGAAACATCATGTCAAAAAACCGTAAGGGGACTACCGGAGCAGAGTTTCTAAATCTGTAGTATATTGCATTTCTCATTCGTCTAATTCATTCGGAGCGGTTGTTTATCGAATATAGACCGCTCCGAAGGGATCAGACGAATGAGAAATGCACTTTACTACTGATTTAGAAACCCTGTCTTATACCCAGTACTCACCGCACGTTTTTTGACATTATATTTCACTGACCTTCGTCAGTGCATTTGTATGGGTTTCACAAAGACTATGAATACGAAATAACGTCCTGATTAACAATTGCTTTCTCGCAAGTAATTTATATCCTTAGGAAATCAAGAAATTGGACTCTTAGGCAAGATAAGATATTTGAAAACGATGTATGCTCAGGCTCGAACGCGCTGTCTCCGTGCTGAAGGCAGCTCCGATGGGCCGAGTCCGACTGGGTATTGCGAAGCCTCTTCCTGTTGATCAGGTATGCCAATGGAGAACATTGAACTTCTTCCTTTTCTTATCCTCTGCAAATGAGCCGAGGTCATTTGCGCCTTAATGGTGAAATGGACGCTTGCGCCGTTGGAGTGACTAGAAGAATTGCACTTCACCATTGCGGCGCAAGTGTCTGTGGCGCACTTGTTGGGATTGCGAAGCCTCTTCTTATTGACCAGGTTTGAACATTGGACCTCTTCCCCCGCCCTCTTTTCTTCTCTCCCTCTCTTTCTGCTGCTGATGTTGAGGAGGAGGTCCTCCTCTATTGTGGGGCCCATAATCCTTGAGCCCCCACATCCACAATAAGGAGAATATGCCTTCATCTCTCTTTCTCTTCAGATCAGTTGTCTCGGGAGAAAGACATTATGGTGAAATGGACCAATGCGCCGTGAGGATGATATGGATTATTGGCGCATTATTGGTCCATTTTACCATCAAGGCGCAAGTGTCCATGCGCTCTTGTCATTCACCCGTTGTCTCACCGAAACGGGGCCTCACTGGTGGCATCTTTCGCGCTTCCTTTCTCTTCCGCTTCTAATCATTTGTCCCACCCAAAAAGCGCGTCGCGCTTCGCTCATCCATTCAAAGTGCGGCTTTTAGCCCATCGACGCTAATGAGCAGTCAATGGTTCCTTCTTGCTCCCCTCTTGCATCTCTCGAATTCCAATTTTCCCCCGGCCTTCCCAAGCTTCGCCTCCGGCATATTTCACTATACAGGACGTTGTTGAGAATTATGCATTTAATTTCTCTCCCCCCCCCCCATCGAGGACCCCTCCAGTAAGGGCGGTCCAAAAGTCTCAAACTGTAGCTAGTCCCCCGAGCTTCGCCTCCCGCACATATTGCACCATACTGTTGAGAATTATGCGTATTTAATAGTTTTGACATTTCGAAAGCAGCGGCTATTTATGCATTCGCAACTAGGGAACGACTTATCTCTCTGTGCTCTCATTCGACAAGTCGTCTAAGATGAGCGAGGGAGAATGAATCACGAGTGCGCACTGACGAAGACAAGTCCTTTTCTATTCGCAACGGCTGTTTTCTTGCTTTCCCTCCTCTATTTGGAAGTCCAATCAATCGAGGGGTGAAAGACAGGGGACGAATTTTTTCGCATTGGTCACATGAACAGATGCGCCTCAACAATCTCGCAGTACGGCTGTCTATTTCACCATTACTGCGCAAATGTCCATGGCGCACTTTTCGTGCACTCTGTTCTTCTCTGCAGCCATATGGTGTAGAAGGGAGAGTACGTGTGTGCGAGACCTTCTCCCCTATTCATCCAACGAGGGTGTCCTATATTATGAGGAAGGAGACACGAAAAAGGGGGAGTCTAGCCTCGTCCTCTTCCCATCCTATTCGAGGGATGAGCTTTCGACAGAGGGTTGAGACTCAAAATTGCTCAGGATGGCTAAGAGAGGGAGACATGGCTTCCCTCTCCCTCCTTCTGCTTCCCACTCGTCCGATTCCTAATTTCTCTCTCCAGAAGAGACGAATAAGGCGCGCGTGTACTAGCAATCTCTAGCCCGAGTGTTTCTGTTCATCCAACCATGGCATCCGCACGGGGTCGTTCGAGCGCGCACGATCCCGTGCGGAATCCCCAATATGCGCGGAAGCCCGTCCATGAGAACTAATTCCAGCGCCCATAACTGGAAGAGCCTCCTCTGCCTGCTTCTCTCTCTCTTTCTGCATATGTACACTGCGCCGAGACCGCCGTGATTCAATTCGGCATTCAATTCCCCTTTTCCACTCCATTCGCGGTCATTTCTCTCATGCAAGCGGTTGTCTCTTCGCTTCCTCGTCGAGAGTTCTCCTCTCCTATTTTCCCCTTCTAGTTCGTCGTTATTTCCCTCTTCACTTCCCCTTTTTGGCCTCTAGGCAAGGGCTATCAAGAATTCGCCAATCGCGGTGACTACCGCCTAATTTTTCTTCCTCTTCTCCCTAAGGCCACTTGTCTCCATGACCGCCGCACAGACTATTTATGCAGTGACTGGATCTGTCACATTCGGAGCCGTCTACGGCCCTCACTACTGGCCTCAGCCCTTGGCTTGACTGGTCTCAATCACAGAATGCACGCACCTGTGGGCGGTCTTGAAAACAGGTTTCTTTGGAAAAATTTTGCAGTTTGCCCGGCACGTGATGCCCCTAAGGGCATACATTCCTGATTACCGGTGCAACTTTAACTTTACGTCCACGCAATAGACATAGGAAAGTCCCCCTCCTCCGCGTTTTGTCGGGACTATTTCCGCCGCTATAACTTCCTCATCGCTCCAAATATGCAATCCCTTCTTCTCATGGATTTTTCAGAAGAGATTCCCTCTCGCGGGGGAAATTTTCGCACCGTCATTACTTGTTCGTTGTTGACGGGAGAAAGACATCTTCCGACAATCGTTGTCCAACAATAGGATTCACACAGTCAATCTCACGATAATCTAGTAGGAGAGAAAATGTCTCTTGTTTCACTTGGCGCTGAACAGATGAGCGATAACTTTCCACACTCCATAGCCATATTCTGAACTAGTCTTTTGCAATAGGATGCACAGTTATCCCTACGAGAATCGCGCACGCACTGGGATTTTTAAAGTTGTAGTAAAGCGCATTCGTCTGTGCTCTAAATCTTGACCATCGCACGAGTGAGACAACCGCTCTTGCAATTAGCGAATTAGATTTCACACAAATGCACTCTACCACTAATGCGTTGTCAGTCTCACGAGAATGTAGTAGGATACAAGTTTTGTCTCTTGTTTCATTCGGCACTAAACAGTGCGCGCACAGCATTTTATCTGTCATATTATCAGTGGTTGGAGATGATTTCCATGCACTGGTAATATTATGTCTAGGAAACGTTCAGAGTATTATTGGCAGAATGACTATTGCTTACAGAAATAGGAACAGTGAAACATATCCTGGAAAATGGTCATTCTGCCAACCATAGCCTGTACAAGTTTCAGTTTTTGCTCCTGTTTACTGTTGAGAATCTGTTTGTTGTAAGGGGTCGGGGCTTACTCTGATGGTCGCAAATGAGCCATTTGCAAGAGACAAGAGCAGTAGAGGGCATTCGGACACCCTCATGCATGTTTCATGTGTTGAGCAGACGTTCTATATCGGTGGGTTTGTTGTCGTACTTCTCCACAGGGCGAATGTCTCTGTCTGTGATTGAAAACGGTGCTGCGGAGAAGATTGACGACAAATTTACCGATTTAGAGTTAGATTTCTCAATGTTGACCAATGAGGTAACAGAATCTGTCCCGCCCTGCCATTGTGTTCCACTGAATTCCCTTTCTCACGAAATTATTGTCTCCTCTCTTGTCTGGACGTTGCAAAATTTAAGACCTCACGCACGACCCCTCTCATTCCCATTTCTCGCGAATTGATAAACAATATATTTAATATTATTTAATTAATGTATTTAATACTGATATACTGAGCACTATCCCTTCGTCAATTTCGTCTTACGCACTCTCTCATTTGGGTGCTATCTCACGGTTTTTACCACCAGTGTCCATGATTTCGGATAGGTTTCACGTTCAACATATATGTTGAATCTGAGCAACCCAAACACCTTGGCTTGGCCCCTGGCACATCGATTTTTAACTTACCCTCAAAAGTTGGTCATAAGTACTTTCAAGTATGGCGAACAAACTGACGCTTCCAGAATTTTGATATGTGACGTCATCGTGGAGCTATGACGTCACGAAGTTGAGCACCCCCGAAAATCAACGCTCTCAAATCGAAATTTTACCCTCACTCATAGCACATATTTCGAAAGCTTATGAAAAAATAAGTAACTTTAAGTTCAGCCCTTTTCATATAACCGTCATAGTAACGATTTTTGCTCAAAAATCCATTTTTAGACGCATTTAATCCGATTTTTCTCGTTTAGGTCCTGATCAACCCAAATTTTTTATTGGCTTGAAAAGACCGCCAGAATATTTGCTTCAGGATGAGATGTTTTCGAATAGAGGTTTCCGGGGACCATGATCTTCATATTTCCACTTTTGTGCGGCCAACTCGCATATTTTTCGCATTTTCGGCTCAATTCAAGAAATCATAACTCGGCTATACATCGATTTCAGACAAAGTGTCTGAACAAAAGTTTCTTCTATTGGTCCCAGCTATCGCTTCCGCATATGAAAAGTAGGGGTCATCTCTACGTATCTCGGTCGGTTTTGGACATAGCCGCTGGAGCAAAAATGGTCGAAAATCGACGTCCGATGACCTATGTGTTTTAGTATCGATTTTTGAAGGCAATATTTCGGGAAGAATTTTCGCGCAAACCGCTTCTAAAATTGATTTTGAACAGAGTTATGATTTTTTAATCATATTTTCTATAATTCCGATTAAAATCATTGAAATCATCATAACTCGGTTCATCTCATCCTGAAGCAAATATTCTGGCGGTCATTTCAAGACAATAAAAAATTTGGGTTGATCAGGACCTAAACGAGAAAAATCGGATTAAATGCGTCTAAAAATGGTTTTTTGAGCAAAAATCGTAACTATGACGGTTATATGAAAAGTGCTGAACTAAAAGTTTCTTATTTTTTCATAAGCTTTCGAAATATGTGCTATGAGTGGGGGTAAAATTTCGATTTGAGAGAGTTGATTTTCGGGGGTGGTCAACTTCGTGACGTCATAGCTCGACGATGACGTCACATATCAAAATTCTAGAAGCGTCAGTTTGTTCGCCATACTTGAAAGTACTTATGACCAACTTTTGAGGATAAGTTAAAAATCGATGTGCCAGGGGCCAAGCCAAGGTGTTTGGGTTGCTCAGATTCTGTCTCATATACTAAACTATTCGACCTAAAAAGACTATGTTTATAGTGAACCGAATCCCAGCAGTAGTGCACATTTATGCCGCCTAATTCCCTCGGAGCGCTTATCCATCACTTGCGAAATACAACCGTTCCGCGGGAATTAGACGACAGAAATGTGCACTTTTGCTTGGATTCCGTTCCCTACTAATAAACAATATAAATAAAGCGTACCATTTCTCATCGTACAGCTTGGCCAGCTCATCGGGGCACGTGTGCACGTAGTTCTTGTTCTCTGCACAGACCTCGCCAACCCACGTGGACGGGTCGTACGTCCTAGAAAAATGACAAATAACCGTCCGTTCAGTCAAAATAATCAATGTATTTGTGAAAACTCCAGATCTAAACCAGAACTTCCAACTCGTAGTACCTAAGATACGGCTTTTTGTAATAAAACGACAGTCACAAGAATAAAAAATTATAAAGAGTGGAACTAATTTCTGAAATTGGAAGCGGACTCACTTGAAGAACTCCTCGAATTTGTTGCGGCAGGGCTGCCCGTAGCCGGAGAACATGAGGGTGGTGGCGGAGACTGCGGACACGGCCGCGATAGCAGTGGTCGGGTACGAAACTATGGAGCATGTCGAGCATCAGTGGAGGAGGCACCTGAAATATTCGCATAAACTTGGGCAATTTGAACAGATAAGCATAAACGGCGTAGTCTTTAAAAAAGTCTTTATTCCGGGGTCAAGGGGATAATAGAAGAGGATGTGGTCCTGCCGGTGGACTGCAGGGCCAGTCGATTAGGAGTTACAGCGTAGCACCCGATATAACAATGTTGCTGCTAATAAACTAAAGCATAAATAGGAAGTATAACAACACACAGATGTTGGGAAACGCGAAGGCACGGCCTGTCATGGCTGCTGGCCCCGCCCACTTTTTCCGCGAGCTGCGCAGAATGCAGCGCGCTACTGCGCGAGACATATATCTTGAAAAAATTTCGGTTTCTTCAGCGTTTATCACGTGCGTTTACCACATACATCTAAGAACGGCCACACTTTTTTAATTCGTTTGAAAAGCGCGCGCAGCCCCTCCCGCAAGGGTTTGCTTTGATGTGCAGTGACTGTTCCACAGCGGTGAACGCGTTGCGTTAGCGTTGCGGGTGCGACCGTCGCAAGCCAAATAAAATGTATGTGGCGGGCGCAAATAAACGCACGTGTTTATGGAGGGTCAATAGTTTTCGGAGATCGCTACAGGTCATATGCATAGTAAAAAGTTAAAATGATGCCCCACTAGGGGCTAATTCTTCTTCTACAGCTATTTTTAGTATGAAGTCACCTGAGTCATAACAGATAAGTGAGCTCACAAGAATTGATTCTACAATTTTAGAAATTTTTTAAAAAGTCTGAAACTTTCCCAAATGAAGCCTTGAAGAGTTGGGCATGCAGTCAAGTTGAAATTATAGTTCATTTTAACCAAACCTTCAAGATCCACCTTAATTTACGAAGTCATTAGTCGAACAAAATTATTTCATCGCTTAAAAGTGTTGAAATACTTGAGACACAGATTTTTGTATTCACTAGATGCGCCTGAATGTCATACCATGAATGTCATAATATAAAGTACTGAGGCAGAACTTGGCTGTAGGATACTCCGTTATTATATTGGGTCTCGAAGAGAATCCCTGTGGATGATGGAATCTTGTCCAATGCAGTGTCTCATTCCAATCTCTTTCATTCAGTCGTCTACCACATTGGTATACGGTATCGGACATTCGTGGTAGGAGTGTCATGAGATATAGCAGACCTCGGAGAGCAAGAATAACAATATTTTGAAGCCATGGGTTACGGATTTGGTCACCAGAGTACGGTAGCATACTGTAGAGTGTAACTTGCCTTTTCGCAGCGCGATTTTGCAGATTCGTGAATTTCTCCCTCTCTGATGCAGAGTGGATGGGTCATGAAAATGGTATTACGGCACAATACAACTCCGTATGTGTACACTCTGTCCCTCATACCTACCGTAGCTTAGCTCCTGAGATCACAGGAACTGCCCAAAGTGCACTGAAATAGGTGAGATTCAGACTCTAATAACTTTTCGGGCAGATGTCCGAGGTCTGTATGACTATTTTTCATGTATCGGGGCCTTCTCCACCTTCAATGAAATAGAGAGGTTTTGTTCAATTTTGGCTTCAGAAATTTTTGGCGGTCGAAAAACATGACTTTTTGCAAAAATTTCTTTTCTTTTTTTCGCCACTACTTTATGGAAACGCTTCCGCCAAAAAATTCATGCATATGCGCACTGTAATTCTACGTATGCCTGAATACAAAATGTAACATCTAACTGTCTCGTTTAGGCACAGGGACATAAAACGAATAATACCTCTGTTCCCGTCATGTGCAGACATTTAGGATCGACCTTAATGTCATTTGTCAATATGGATCAGTTTGACTTCTGGTTAGCGTCCATCTTACAACATAACAAATCATTCTCTAAAGTCTATCGCCTATGCTCCAGAGATGAACGAGAGAATACAGGGAGGCGGACTACACTTGGGGATTCATTCTACCAAGGCTACTAGATGGTAAATGACTTCGAAATACACAGCCAAGAAGAAGTACAGGGGGGGGGGTGGTTACTCACCACAGCCGTCCTCACACACTCCTGGGCGTCCTCAATGGCAGTAGCCGCGTCCGCATCCGTGTACGTTCCCAGAAGGGTGATCATCACCTGCAACAGGATCCCAATACTAACCTATGCCATACTCCTATCGCTCAAGTCTACCGTAATCCTTTCTCAATTGTAAGATTGCTGACACAGTAGACCACACCGGCTACGGGTGGAAGTCAAACAAAGACGAAATAGCATGTAAAATACGAAAGTGACAGTCTGTCACAAAACTTAAAGGAGCCACAAAGGGAGATTTATTTGCATGCACTTTCGGGATCACTTCTCTCCAATTCCCTCACTCTCTCGTTGTCAGAGTAAACCGCCCTGACGACGAGAAAGTGGGGGAATGGAGAGAAGTGATCCCGTAAAGTGCATGTAAAACAATCTCCCTTTGTGGGTCCTTTAACGGTTCAGGACGTATAGTACTGAAAAAATCTAGGTACACAATGTGGTATGGCAAATGCAATGCTGAATCTCTCGTTACAGGTTCTCGTAGTGATTGACCAACTGGGCGACGACACCTACTCCAAGCACTCCAAGCGCTCCCATCTCTACCGTAATCGCAAGATCGAGTGGTAGGACGCCGGCCATTATGACGACGTTCCATTCTCCCACACGGATTCATCTAGTTGATGTGTATTTAGAGTTCAAGCACGCATGTTGTTATGTATTTTGTATGTATCTAAATAGATA
>JACMIF010002863.1:0-16350 GCA_014805445.1 Diplogasteroides magnus
AAAATTTTTTTTTTTGAGACCTATTTTTTCTGACTCCCCAGGTGATGGGGAGCAAGAAAAAGTGGGTCATTTTCTCATGTACAAAAAAAACTGACTTACCATTTTCCCCATAACTTCTTATAAAAAATTCGAGGGGATTAGCTAAAGGTCGTTTTATTGTTCACTCGTCAAGGGCTCTCGAACGATACATAGTAGGATCAAAAACCTCACCTTCGGTCCGCGACCTTCCCTTGTTAACCTGAAACTCCCATGCCACCCGAATGCAGTGAATCATCGCAACGATTGTCAGCAGTATGAATAACACCTGAAATGGTCGTCCCCACGTAAGTTGAAGATGAATGAGACCTCTAGAAATGTGGCGAAGACGTAAGCATTACGGAACATTGAGGAGGTCCTAAAATAAGGAAGTTCGTTGTATGGTTGGCATTTCGACTACTTTGTGGGTTATGTCTCACAGAGGACATATCTTCAAATATGTATACTAGCACTGAAACATAACCGATAAAGTAGTCGAAATGCCAGTCGTAGCTCTTTGATATTCAAAAAAGTAAAGAGTCACCTCTCTAGTCTCGTGAGGAACGGCAGCCATATTGTTGCGTTGTTTTTGAGCATAACCGTATATGCATCAAGCAACATGCTGAAGTGGCACAAATAATGCAATTTTATCTAGACTTCACGCGAGAATGAAAGGCAGTTTTATCATGTGAACTATAGATTCCAGCGTTTCTAAAACGATAGTAGGAACATTCGTCAGTGGTCTATATCTCGCGGAGCCATTGTCTATCGTATGCCTGAGCCAACCGCTCTTAGTGAAATAGACGGCAGACGAATGCACTCTAATACCGTTTTAGAAACTCTAATAGATACGATTACGGCAAATATTAATCTGCGAATTGTACTCTGTCACACTTGACATCAATTTGTATGTCGGGACAGTGTCAGAAGGATACAAATGAGACTCTTATCATTCAAGCTAATTGAATTGGAAGTCAGCCACTATGCATTGCGCTTATCTAAAGCCTATTCAAAATCATGACCAATGGTTGGAGAGTAGACAACTAGGGTAGGAAATCCAAGCAGAAGTACATTTTTCTAATTCCGTAGGAGTGGTTGTCTCTTTCATGTGATGGACTACCGCTCCTAAGGAATTAGAAGACAGAGAAATGTACTTCTGCTTGGATTTCCTGCATAAATGTCAAATGGAGAACGTGAATTTTTCCAAACGTTAAATTGCAACGAATGGTAGTGGAACTGGGCGGAAATGATAATTATTAAGTGTCGATGTTCGATGGAAGTAATGGCTAGGAGAGGAAAGTATCAGATAATTGGTGCTTGCAGATGTTTATATGAAATGTTCAACAGATCACGTAATGGTGCCTTTGGAGTAGGGTTTAGGGTTTCTAAAACGGTAGTAGAGTGCATTCGTCTAAATTCTAAACCTCGTAGAGCGATTGTCTATCGCAAGAATGAGAAAACAGCTCATACGCTTAGTGAATTAGTCGACAGACGAATGCGCTCTACAACAGTTTTAGAAACCCTAGTAGAGTTGTCGACGGCAACAAATATATCGGCAATACAAACACTTTCTTTAGTCGTTGTTTTGACGTTTTTAAAATAATTTCCTTTTTTACGTAGATAGTATTACGATATAATCGATCAAATTTGCAGCGACAACTTGCACACATGACAAGGATAATGAATTTTTACCGAAATGAAAGTTTCATTTGTGATGATGCAAGAGTCATAAAAATTTCAATAAATTAGTTTATCGCGCGCCTCGAATTTCGCCAGATGACTTATGATGCGTAGCGCATGAGAAGGCTGTGCTATAGGCGGATGAGGGAATGTGAAACATTTTTGGTTCCTAACACAGCCTCTTACTTGCAAAAGAGGGCCAATCTACTGAAGGGACCAAGACGAAAATGAGCTTGAGGGGACATTATGCTATGCTAGAGATGTCTGTTTAGAAGAGGAAGGGAAGGGTGGAGGCAAAGAGGAGAAGGATGAGGTTGATTGGAGCAGATACGGCGGAATCCCACGAGTTGTCATCAGCCATGTCCCGTAGACCGAACCACTCATCCAGCTTTCTGCAAAATAAACAGTTGTGTTGGTGAAACAATCTTGAAATATTCTTCCGCCTTTCCATTGTTTTGGTTCGATTGTTTGCAATACAACAACTACATGGAAGGTGATTTCAAGTATTTCTTCAAGAAAACATTGTTAATGTGATACATATTATAGAAGACTCACCCCTCCTTCCGCGGTTTGAGAGCGTGACACCTGCGGAATCTGAAAGTAATACAATTTTTCTCTCAAGCTTTTGTTGATTTCTCCCTTCACGGCTATGGTTATTTTTTCCAATCGTTAAATATTGCAATGGTTACAATTGTGGGATAGTCGAATCAAGTGAACATCACAAGAATTTACATTGTAGCGAATTTTCGACTTCGTTCTTATTTTACTATCTATATGCCCATTTTATCGTTCCCCGTCTCGCACACTCACATATTAGGAGTAGTTTTGTCAAGACAAAACTTCTGCTTATTGGCCGCGCTTATCGTATTAGTCCTGTTTGTGTAGTTCGCCGCGAATTTCAAAGCCGGGTCGAAGTCGGCGTACTTCTCAAACCACGTAGGCACCGTCTCCGGCGAGCATATTCTGTTATTATGCGGGTAGTACACGCTGAAATGAGCAAAAAAGGTAAAATTGACACGAAAATATCAGCGGGGGCTCTTCGCCCTACGAAGACGAACCATCTTCCGTCCCACCAGACGAAGAGAAAATCGAGTCCCGCATTCTCCTTCGTCTTGCACTCATCCTCGCGACACACGGGCGTATACCACTCCTATATCAGGGACAACATTTCAAAATTCAAGATCAGTTTGGCCCCCAGAATTAGTCACATGCTCCAAATAATGTAAATTTTAGGGATATGATTCAATTCCAACCTTTGCAATGACCACTTGGGAGCAAACGAGAAGCAGGAAGAGGACGCCGAACTGAATTGAACGATTTAATCATCAGGGATACGGTAGCATACGGTAGCGGAGGCGATCCGTGGAGTCATGGAGGGTTGAAAGGGAGAGGAAAGAGGAGGCGACCACATCACGTTAGGGCAGACAATGAGAATGACTCGGCGGCTACGTGAGATCACGGAGATCCTGATGCAAATGTCGTATCTAGCAAATACATGCAAATAATGATAACCAAATCTCGCACATCGAAGTACATTCGTTCTCACTAGTTCTTCTCCTAGCCGTGTCTCACTCAGCTGATAGATAACCGCTCGAAGAAGAATTAGATGTGCGATTCAAGGTCTCAAACCACATAGAAAAATATAGACGGAGACGGAACGTTTTGACTGCTTTCAGCACAAAAAACATCAAACTGTTGAACTTTCATTGCAATTCACGTTCTCAACGGGCACAGGAGGAAACAATGCCATCTTGTTAACCAAAAACCAACCCAAAGTTGGGTAGACATTCATACAGTCCTTGATAATTCTAGGCAAATGAGTTGTTGAGTAATCAAACTCATAAGTGTTTCTGACATGCAATCGTCTGCACTCGGCGTCCGTAAAATAGATGTGCCTGACTCGTTCAGTGTATTTGAACTGTGGAAACATGTACATCAGACCCTCCCTCTGAACAAACAAGGCTATTGCAACTATTCCATCTCATCCTCCCACAGACCATTGTCTCCCATGGTTTCCTCTAATCCATCCGTCTCTCTCACCATGGAAATATCAAATTCGAGAAAGGAAGGGCAGTCGAAATCCCCAATGTCTGTGTCCTTATTGTGTGCTTGTGCTTTCATGCAACATTTCATGTTCGTATATAGGCTTGGATGAGTGCAACTGTGTCAACTTCACTCAAAATGAAGTCTTTTCTTCTCCTAGTTTCCTTCGCATGTGCGATCGCAGTAACTACAAGTAAGCTTTGGAAAATGCCGATCTGACTGGGCAAATGGCCATATTCTTTTACGTAAGCCAATAGATCATAAACACTGAATGCCTTCCAGCAACTGCTCCAGCCGCTGGAGGCAACATCCCGGCAGCATCATTGACCAAGCTTCAGTGAGTAGACGGCTGCTCTTGAATCGAAAATATGTATCGTCAAATATTGAAGGCAGTGGTTCTCCAAGTCGAGAAACGTGCATGGCTACTGTACATTCGACAGCGCCGCTTGTCGCAAGCACCTGGGAAAGAAGAACATCGGATACACTTACAACGGTATAACATAGGATTGACATTAGTTGAACTTGAGATACACTTGAAAACGAACTCCTAAATAGCCATCATTCATTGTTCTGTGCAGGTGACATCGGCAGCGTAGTCATCCCTAAAACCGACGAGGTCGCCAAAGCCAAGGTTGCTTGCCCTGCAGGTTAATTTCGACCTCCTGACTCAGCAGCTAATTTTCGCTTTACAGGCTTCGCCAAACTGAAGTTGCTCAGCTTCAAGTACTCTTGATACGCGTTCGCTCATACGTTTGAGGTAATAAATAGGTAGCTGAATCCAAGCAGAAGTGTTAATTCCGCTCCGTGGGAATTAGACGACAAAATAGTGCACTTTTGCTTGGATTCCGTCCGCTAATACCTAAGAACATATGAGAATTACCAACATTATCTTATCTCCCGCTTGTTCAGAATGCGACAGTTGCTGGATATGTCGCCACGACCAATGGAGAATGTGGAGCGACTGTTCCCATTAACGCATGGGGTAGAAACAACGGAAATGGCGGTGAGCACTTCAAAAAGACAATTTTTAGATTATTTTTCATCTTTGGATCGTAGAGCTCTTACCATAAGACTCTTAATAATCATCAACAATTTCAGACGTCCTCTACCAGCAAAAGACGGGCAGCGCCTACTACAAGAATCAGCCGAGGAATGGAGGAAAACCACTCTTCTACATCTGGCCATGAATCCATGTCATACATTTCAAATTCGATAAAAGTTGTTGTGAAAAAAAAACAATTCGAAAAAGTTTGAGCGCTAAATCGTCCGAATGGAATCAATTGAATAGAAACATCGATGTTTGCCTTGGTACATTTGATCCAATCTTATCTCAACTCTGTTTACTCCTAGCGAACATGAATTCTTCAGATTAGAGTGGGTATGGCGAGTCATTTCATGAAAACTTGCTCGCGCAATTGCTCAAGAGCTGCGGCTCCTCATAGTGAACAGAGACTGAATGAAATTGCGCTTTTGTCGACGTTGCTCGCGACGCCCGCTCTACTTCAGATGGAAGTGTTCCTTTCGAAATCACTTTCAATCAGCTCGTAGAGATGTATTTTCGAGAACGAGAGTAGGGCACGATTTTGCCTATTATCAAGATTTTGCTGGGATACGTTCAGCTGAACTCTGCTTTCTGAGCTCTGCAGAATCTACAAAAGGAAATATTTTTGAAATTGCACAAGGTTTAGGCCATTATCGTTCCTCCGTAATGTGATTGTCTTGGGAAAGCACGACGTTTGTAGCTCTATGCTCGACCTAGTTCAACCATAAAACCAACAGCCTTTGAAGAAAATCTTGATAGGAGAAGGAATAATTTGGTATCGGGGAAGAAATGAAGCTCATTTCTGTTGCGGTTGTCTGTATTCGTGGACAGTAAATATAGATGTGCTTGAATCATTGGGAGCATTCGAAGTGCGGTGAACATGCATCAGACAGATTGTTCTGAACAAACGAGGTCATTCCATTTCGCCCAGCTCGACAGATGTCTCCCATGGTTCCCGTCTGATCCATTAGGGTCCTTTTAGCAAAGCGACCGCTCAAGACAAAGGCAAATGGAAGACGCAGATACGAAATGTAGTGTCGTTTTGCTAAAAGGATCGAAGTGCCCATCCTACTATCTAGTGTGGGTAGTTCGACAAAGAGTTTCACAAAATAATGCTGGTTTGTATTATAAACCACTGTCGTTTGTGATACAAACGAAATATTCCTGTCTGTCCTCTCCTGTTGAACGGTTGTCTACGATGACCGAGAGATAATAACTCACTGATGAGCACAGACGGAAAAGAAGAGAGACCGCTCTCAATAAAACATCCATATAAAATGGTCTTTAACTGCCTCGACTCACTCTGTCGGTCTATGCGCATCAGTGAGTCATTCTCTGTCGTTCATCGTAGAAAACCGTTCAGTAGGAGAGAACAGACAGACATACTTCGTTTGTATCACAAACGACAGTGGTTTGTAATACAAACCATCATTCTTTTGTGATACTCTTTGTCGAACTACCCACACTACTACTATCCATCATGGTCACCATGGAAATATCGAAACCATAAAAGGAAGGACAGTCGAATTCTCGAAGTTTGTGGACTTATGCCTGTGTGCCTGTGCTTTTGTGCAAAGAGCGGGCATATATAGGCTTGGACGGGTGGTACATCTTCACATTCACTCAAAATGAAATATTTTTTCATCTTTCTTCTCTTCGCCGCGTATGCAATCGCAGTTACTACAGGCAGGTTTTATGAATATCGACCTAAAATGAGCAAATGGTCGTATTCTCCTTGTAAATGTTGAGCAGATCCATATACTACATTACAGCAGTTGAAGAAGCCGCCGGAGGCACTATTCCCGCAACAGCACTGACAAAACTTCAGTGAGTCTTCTCATGGATCGAATATACATATGTATCGTGCAATATTGAAGGCAATGGTTCTCCAAGTCGTGGAACGTGCATGGTTACTGCACAAAGGATAACGCCAACTGTCGCAAACGCCTGGGAAGCAAGAATATCGGATACTCCTACAATGGTTTGACATCGGACGAATTCCTCTAAGGACTTATTCTACTCTGCAGGCGACATCGGCAGTGTAGTCATACCCAGAAAAGACGCGGTCGCTGAGGCAAAAAAAAGCTTGTCCAAACGGGCATTTCGATCTCCTGATTCAGTTTCTTACATGAGTATTGCAGGATTCGCCAAACTGAAGTTGCTCAGCTTCAGATATTCTGGATACGCATTCATTCATACTTTCAAGGTACGGGCGGCAGATGAAACACAAGAGGGGAATGAAGAAAATTCTCCTGATTCCTCTTCCTGATCTGATTCTCATTCTCTTTCTCTGAATGTCCTGATTGTTCAGAATGCGACAGTTGCTGGGTTCGTCGCTATGACAAATGGAGAGTGTGGAGCGACTGTTCCCATTAAGGGATGGAACAGAAATAATGGAAATGGTGGTGAGTAGGGATCGAATAATGACAAATCAATGCAGCATATGTAGCTGTCTGTGCACTCCTCCTCTGTTGAACATGAGAGAATGATTCACTATTACACAGTTCAAACTTTCTTTAAGCGTTCACTAGTGATGAGAACATCAAAAAATAGTTGTGATTCCTTTGTCAATGAATAATTCTCCGTTGCAGATATCCTCTACCAGCAAAAGACAGGCAGTGCCTTCTACAAGAATCGGCCAAGGAATGGAAGAAAACCACTTTTCTACATATGGCCATGAATCCATGTCATGCATCGTTAATTCGACATCTGTTTGTGAATAAATATTCTTAAAAACTCTCGCGAAAATTGACTTATGAATCATCTTGATAGGATCAATTAGCCACCACATCAAATGTTTGCCTTGGTGTATTTGATCATATCCTACTCTGTTTATCTACGATCCCAGATGTTTGACGTAATGGCAATGGGTTCTCAAATCTATCCATTAGCTGCACCAGTTTTCAGTTCTCATCTGTCGGAGAATTTAGTTACTCGTGTGCACGCGATAAACTTTCATTGCTGTGCACTTTTCTAATTACAGACGCTCAGCGGATACATTAACGACATCAGCAATAATGGTTACTTACCAGTCGGTGAGTGTTGATTTAAAAAAATAATTTAAGAATATGTTTAGTATGCTCTTCGTAAGGTCCGAGCAATGGTTCGTGTAAACGCACTGTCGAAGACATTACTCGAAGTGAATATGAGCCCTTCGGATGGAAGTGTTCCCCTCCCAATGACTATCAATCCGCTCGTAGAGCTGTTTTCCAGTCGATGTTTGAGTAATGCGTGACCAGTCTTGACATAGTGAATCCCAAAGTGCATTCCATCTCTCTGTGTTCTCTATCGCGCGGTCGTGTCTATGCGCAAGAGACGCTCGGGTGAATGAGAGTGCAGAGAGAGAGAGAGTGAATGCAATGTGGGATTCACTCTGCCAAGACTAAGCATGCCGACCGAACGAACGAACAAAGTTTATCTTAGTGATATTTGATCAAGTTGCTAGTTCTCGAAATAAACAGAAGTTTGGGATTGAGAGGAATGACAGCTTACAACACATTCTTATCAACTCAAGTCACTTGCCAAAGAAATATCTCAACCAGCTGATGAAGACATTTGATTGAGATTCATTCTTCGTCTCCCAATAACTCTTTCGAGCACTCAATTCATCAGCCATTGTCTGTTCTAATTCCTTTATCTTTGCTTCCTAGCAGCGATCCATTGTTCCTCAGATCATTCAATGTTGCCTATTTTCACAATTCTCGCCTATAAGAATAATGAAAGGCTAACATGAGGAAAAAGTCTTTATCTATGAGTATGGTTATCGTTGATCAATTGTACTTGCATAGGGACATGGAGAGGGGAAGTGCAAGAACAAAATAGCAGTCAGTCGTGCAATCACCGACCAGAAATAACGTTTGTACTAGGGTGGGCACGACAGGAAGTGCGCTGACAGATCATGTGAGAATAGAGAGGGAGAAATGAGAGCGCGGCAATTCCTACCTATTCCTATTTCCTACATGTAGGAATAGCTGCCCCTCTCATTTTCCTCCCTCTTTCTCTGTGAGCGGTCAGACAATTTCCTAGGCATTCCTGTCACGCCCACTCTAGTTTGTACTCAGAAAATCTACTTCATTTTCGCGATAAGTGCTATCGCAATACTGATAATCTTTCAACAGAGCCTGAAGTTTTGCAATATCGCATTGGTAAACATATCAGCCATTGAATAAACAGTTACACGTGTGTCAATCGTTACTGCATCTATTTCTCTATATGTGCGTTGATCACCAAAATGCACAAACGATTACTCAGACGTTATGAGAATTGATTACAGGGGGTATATTAGCGATTATTGAAGGAAGGTTCACAGAACCATTCATAGTTTCCGCGACTGCACACCCCAGCTTGTCTTTTGGTCATACACCAGTGTCAATTTTTGGTTTTTCTATATCGAATAGTAGTTAAATAATAGATAGCGTCTACGCACAATCAGTTTCGACAAAATATTGTTTAAGTGCATTCATCTTTATTTCTTTAGTGTATTTTCTCTTCGCTGAAGACATGATCTATAAAATTTTATGACAAGTGCACACAGTTGTAATTGAATTGCACATATTTAGGGATCGCATTATGGAACGTTATTGACAGCCATCCATTTCTAGTAGTCTAGCTTCATTCCTAGCGATCTTCTTTCAGCTCGCTGAGACGACCGCAAGGAATGAAGATAAGTAGAGGGTTATGAAATTAACGGCGTTAATATCGTTCCAAAATGCGATCCCTAATTGTACAACTGAGCGATATGCCGCGTTCCTGCCATTTCCCCATCGTTTTGTTGTGATGATTCACATTGGATTGTTTACTCGAAATGCTCCTATTGACGTCCTCTTGTCCACTTTCACTCGAATAGTTTACTTTTCATGTCTAACCAATTATCGTGGATCGAAATGGTACCTATTATTGTGGGAAACCAACTTGATATACCGAGTACACACACTCCATCTGGCTGACGACTGTGCACTCTCAAATTTGCGTGCTATTTCGTCGTTTCTCTATCCGTTAGCCATGATTTTGAATAGGTTTCACGCTCAATATATAGAGGCTGACTTTCAACTCCGTTTACCACAATAATACCAGATTATTTTCAGATGAAAACTGCACTTATTTTTGCCATTTTCGCTGTCGTCGCAGTCTTTGTGGTCAAGGCGCAAGGCGATGACAACAGAGTACGACCAGTTGAGGATATCGAAGCATCGGTAAATGATCAGGACACTCGATTTGCTGTAGCATCAACGTTACACATCAACTAGGTGAAACAGAGCCACAACGTGTGAGAGGCTTCAGAGATCGTGCAAATGGCGCGGAACAGCACCGATCTGTGCAGGAAACTGTGAGGATGACGAAGATGAGGTCAAGAGAGCATCCACAGCGTACGTTCATTGGAAAAATAGATATCTAAGAAAGCTGGAAAAAAAACTTTCATAAAATTTTATTTTTTATTTTACAACTTCCATCTATCACATTCGTTTCAGTGAAGAGGCGAAGCCTTATGAAGCAGACTTTGGCGCCGACTGCGTCAATGGAACCAAGGCATACTGCTGCAAGTACGTTTATGAACTGTTCCATTGCGCCATGGACAATTGAGCTACAACGATGAAATCGTGACCGAAAATTGCTATTTTAGAATTAGAATGGGCGCAAAAGTGCAATCTCTCATGCGTACAGCTAAGCATGTCATTTTCGATTTCAAAACTGTGTTCGAAATGTTATTTTTTCAAAACGATCACAAGATTCATGAATGACTTCATTGTATAGTTATTTGCAGGAAGAACTCAACTCTTCCTCTCGACCCTGTTGTAAATGAAGAGAGCAGCACTGAGAAACCATGAAAGCAATCTCATAAGCTTCTTTTTACTTTATTTTGGAATAAATGGATTAACGGTTGTATACTGACAAGAATTGTCCAGCGATCGAGAACATATCCATTGATACACCAAGTAATAATCGTTTCAATGTATTGCTCTGAGTATTGGTGGAAATGATTTCTACAATGGAACTGGAGAGGCCACAATTCCGAGAATTTCTAGCGAGGAATGAACTAGCACGTTCAACATCGCAGGAATGGAAAGGGTGGATTGCATTCCAGCCGCCCCATTCGGAAATTCTTACGAGGAATGTATTCATCGTTAGCCACTCCAGAATGGCTACAGTCCAGGAAATTAGAAATGAATATCATATATAAAGTGCATGCGAAAGCGATGAGAAAAAAATGTGGCACAACTTTATCGCTCAACATTGAATGCACACATTATTTGCCAAGAACTGTCGTAATGTTAAGCAAAGTATTATTTCCTCCGAAAGTGGTGAAAATGTCGTCAGTGACTCCAAGAATTTGTCCGTCAACGATGAACTGAAGAATACTTCCATTTCCAAAAGTGGATAGTTTAATGAGTCCACTTCCGACAGTTCCATTGAGAATGTTGCCACCTCCATCGATGACTAGTGGCCCATTTGGTCCTCCAATGTCCGTTCGAATACTGCCATTGATTATTCCTAGGAGTTGTCCTTCAAAGTCGATGCAGAGGGGAATAGAATCGTTCTGTTGGAATAAGAAGGCGAAGAGGAGTGGGAGAAGGGAGATCGAACGCATTTTTCGATTGCTGTCCATGATAGAGATCGTCGGCTTTTATAGGCGAGCAAATGAAGGCACGAACTGAATTCGAAATTTGCTGTTTGGTCAGTGGCGAATTTTTCCGCGTACGTGCGATCTCAAAATAATTTCCTTCTGATATAACGAATTATCTGTAAATGATACTATTCCTTGAAAAAGATAATATTTTAAATACACAAACGGTTTTGGCGTCACAAATACTGTGATTCAATACACCAAGGTATTGGAGTCCCTACACCAAGTTAGTGTTATCAACTTCTGTGTCGGAGATGTGTTTGTGACTTTCTAAATTTAGTTTTTCCATTTTTCAATGATCCATATTCTCTCTCAGCAAATAGAAAAGTGTTTTTTCCTTGATATGTCGTTGTGAGAACAAGCGATCAACTTTTTCACTTTGGAAATCGGCTTATTTCTTTATCTGTGGCTTGCCTCATCAGAATTTTATGCTGACGAAAACAGCTGTCAACACAGCTGACACAATTTTTGATATTGCTCGCGAACAGATTTGATACAAATTAGCCGGAACACATTCCATCAGGTTGCATCATCGCAATTTCAACATCAAAACATTAGGCCCTCCGATTTCAGCCGTGACGTTGTTGTAAAAACGAAGTGTGTCTCTGCAATAATGAGTGATAGAGTGGTTCCTTTCAATTCAATTATCATTTAATTGTCTCCGTATTTTCTCTTCATTTCTCCTACTCCAATATCCGCAACGGTCTATCGAACCCATTGACAAGCGGACTGTATGTTCTTAAATTCCAGGAAATCATAATCATCGTGCTGAGGAATGAAGCAACAAAAGGGAAGGCAAACGAACCGTGCTTCGCCATGACGAATCACATTTACATTATTCAATTCGTCATGAATTTCGTCAAACTCGGGCCATGTGATTCCCTGATTCTCCATCAACATGATACTGGAGTACGGGGCATAGACAGAAATGACATCAATCCGCGATCTATAAATAGCGCCCTGATCTCTGTACCAGTCTTGCAGTGAACACACTATTTACTGTGATTATTCCAAAGAAACATTAAAAAATCATTCCTTATGAATCTTATCAGAATGATATCTTTCACGGGCCTTCAGTGATTTTGTCTTCTTTAAAGAAATGGTCCTTGTTATGTCTTGTTGCGAATTGTGTTATTCCAACAAAGAATAATGACGTCACTCATGGCTCTTGGTAAGAGATGTAGATTAAAGTTTCGAAATCAGACGATGATGAAATACGCGCATGACCGGATGCCATACATATTTTCTGCAGTGTGCCTTGCACAGTCAAAAAAGTGATCAACAAAATGCAAAACGGTTACTCAGATGCTATCTGATTGATAATGGAGGGTATAAATATTTGCGACCATTGAAGATTCACAGAGTCATTCACAGTTTCCGCCACTACAGAATTTGATTCATCCATCTGTTGTTTTCATATATGATGTCTTCTGACCTCATTCAATTTTTATAAAAAGATTGTATAAATTTATGTTCCCATCGCAAAGGCGAAAAAGTTTTCAGTCGTTTCGTCAACCATCCATGAGTGGTTGTGTATCACATGAGAGGGGCAATTGTACAGCGGAGATTGGACGAATGACAATTGCACCAAAGTCACTGAAAGCGGCGTCCTAGCATACAGTTGTGATATAGTTTAATTGCACAACTAGGCGGTATTCTGCGTTCTTGCCGTTTCATCACAACCAAGTTCACATTGAATTGCGCAGTGTTGCGTTTTTTATAGGGAGAAGTGCATTCATTGTGTCTCATTCTCCCAGAGGCGGTGGTCTCTTGCCTCCATATACAACCGGGTCGAGCAGAATGAGAGAAGATGACTGCAGTTCTTCCAATCAACAACGAAACACTAGAATTGTTTTCTAGAAAAACTCCTGTAGACGAGTTCCTACCTTTTTTAAAAATCGAACAGAATATTTTTTCATGTCCAATCACTACTCCACCACAATAATCTGTTTCCAATGATTTTTCGCATTTTGTCGTCGACATAAACGCTTTTTTGGGTTTCTGATGAAAACTGCACTTCTTCTTGCAATCTTCGCTGTCTTTGCAATCTTCGCTATCAACGCACAAGACGACGACAACAGAGTCCAACCCAGTGAGAAAAACAAGGTATGGCCAACCAAAACACTCTATTTTTGGCGCTATCGAATTTAAATCTGAGTCGGCAATTCAGTCACACATGTGTACCTAGAAGCGTTGGCAGAGTGAATCCCAAAGTGCATTCCATCACATCGTTCGGTCGTGTCTATGCGCCAGAGACGATCGGATCAATGGGAGCAGCGGGAGATGGAAAACACTTTGGGATTCACTTTGCAAAGACTAATACCCAGCCACAACGAGCGAACGTTTCAGGATCCATGCAAATGGCGCGGTACAGCACCGGTCTGTGACGGAAAATGTGAGGATGGCGAAGTTGAGAAGCAGAGAGCAACCAAATAGTATGTTCAATGAAAATGTTGTTACTTTGTTTGACAAATAAACTAAACATCTTTGAAAACTGTAAAGACATAAATGTCGACAAGGACATTTTCTATCAATCACGCGGAATATCTTTCAGTGATCAGGCGAAGCCGTTTGAAGCCGATTTTGGTGCCGATTGTATCAATGGATCCAAGGCATACTGCTGCAAGTAGGTTTATTAACTGCTACATTACGACACGCATATTTGTACTATTTACATAATACTATGAAATATGAAAGCGAATAGTCACTTATGACTGAATTATGCTCTTTGAATATTAGGACATGCATGGCATCGGTTCATGCATGTATTTCATCATAGCCTGATTTCGAAAAAAATTGCCAAAAACCATGAGTGACATCATTATTTGTTTCTTTATAGGTCGAAAACTCAAGACACAACAAAAGGACCTCTCGACAATCTCTTCAGAAAAGATGAAAAAGAAGAGAAAACCACTGAAAAACCTGAACGCTGAGATATTCACCTCATACGCTTCATTGGAGTGATTTCTAATATTTGTTTGGAATAAACGCTGTAATTATTGTGTTCACTGTAAGACTGGTCAAGAGCTCAGAGTTCGAATCGCTATATATACACAGTGGACTGATGTCATTTCTGTCTATGTACTCCAGTGTGTTATAGCCGGTGAATTAAGGAATCACATGGTCCTCGGTAGACACCACATCACTATACAATAGGGTGTCGCTGATGATGACTATATTGACAGCCACCATTTCGAATCGTCAAATTCCACTCCTAACGGTTGTCTCTGCGAAGTGAGTGACGACCGCTCGGAGTGGAATTTGACGGTTCTTAATGACGGTTGTCAATATGGTCACCAACGGCGATACCCTACTATACAATTCAATGACCGGTGTCCATTCATATCATTTGACAATCAATATGCATTTCCGTTTGCTTTCGCTCCCTCTCCTTTTTGCTATTAATCTCGGAAAATGGTCATGGTTTCCAGGAGAGAACTTATGAGATTGATTGAAGCAAGCACAGACTGGTTGTCGATGAATTCGATGGACCATTCTATTAGGAATAAGTAATGAACTGAACAATGGTAGATGTTGCCAATGAGTGGAGAAAATTAAACAATTCTAACACTCGCTAATGGAGTAACACACTTGTAATTTCCAGCAATGTCGCTTCTGAAATTGGCGGCCCTTTTTTGGTGTAGAAGCTGACATTAGCTGGGATGTAGTGTGTTCCAGATAACTTTGATCGTATCTGTTCGCTATGTAGAAAAATCAAAAATTGACAATTTTGTTGGCAGGTGTTTTCATCGACATAAAATGCTGATGAGGCAGGTCGCTGACAAGAAATAAGCCGATTTCGAACGTGAAACAGTTGATCGCTTGTTCACAAAGAACGAAATATCATGGAAGTAACACTTCTTGTGAAATTACAAATAATAAGTATCCAGTATGAAAGGAATTATAAAAATTTTGGAACCCATAAACATATCCTCGGCAGTGAAGTAGAAAACACTAAATTAGTACGTGGAGATGCACAGTCAGTGAAAGGCAAAAATTGTAACTACATTTGTATTTAAAGGAGCCACAAAGAGAGATTTATTTGCATGCACTTTCGGGTTCACTTCTCTCCATTCCCATACTCTCTCGTTTTCAGAGTAGAACGCTCTGAGGACGAGAAAGTGGGGGGAATGGAGAGAAGTGATCACGAAAGTGCATGCACATAATTCTCCCTTTGTGGCTCCTTTAACACGAGCTCTTGGAGACAATGGAGGGGATCCCGGTGGTATTCCGTCGATTTGAACCAGAGCCCAAACTATGTGGTGGTGGTATTAGGGGTATGGGTGGACGTTACCAGACATATGGTCATTTGGTCTGATTCGGCCATATAGGAGAGATAAAAATTTCTAAATATCTGAAAATACGGGTTTTCATGACTTCTCTTCCGATTTTTCCTGCGGTTGAAAGACGTGAGTTGGGAGATCGAAAACATGGTTACTTGCACAACTTTACACGTAAAATCCAGCAAAAATACTCAGCCGACGATATAGGAAATACTTGATTTTAGCCGATTTTTCTCTCAGAAAATTCCACTTTTGGAAATCATATTAAATTCAGCCATAAATCAGGAACAGCGAAACTGCGCCTTTTTATACGTTTATAAAATTCTGCATTTCCTGGGCTACAATTACTGTGGTTTTCATATTTTACAAAAATCCAAAAAGCAATGCCCTGATTTTTTGAAAACCAGAAAACTGCTCAAATTGGCGAAATCGTCAAAAGTTGAGGTGCCATATCACATTGCTAAGTCGAATTTATACAAACTTCCAGAACTAAAGTTTCTTGCATTGAAGTCCTCTTCCGATATTGGAGCTAAGAAGTGGGGGTCATGTTACTGACCGAAAGTCCGTTTTGGACATAGCCGAAAAATCGAGAAACTGAAAAATGACCCAAAAACCACAGCCGACTACCTATGACTTTTAGCATCAATTCTGAGAGAGTATTTTTT
>JACMIF010002864.1:0-16348 GCA_014805445.1 Diplogasteroides magnus
CTTCCCTAGATATTGTTTCCGATGTGGGAGGCCATTCTGCGATCTTCCTTTACGGCTTCTTTAACCATTGAGACAAGCAAGCTAGTCTTCACCTTCAATCGTAAGGCAGTTGTGTCCTGTAACGATCCTAGTTTTAGCGAAATCTCTCCCCGTGTAGGGATGCACCCATTTGTTGCCCTCGCACACAGCTTTCGCCGCGAAAGCAACGGTCTGCAACGAGAATACCGTATGTTTCAAGAGATGCTCCAAGTTAGTAGGCAGGGGGCTCACATTGTTGGCATCATCCACGGACACGATTAACAAGCTTCCCTGAGGGCACGTCACTTCGTTTCCCTTGTAGACGAATTTGCCGTGGCATTTGTCAACAGCATCGTCCCAGCAATACTTCGATTTTGTCACGGCGCCGCATGCTGCGCATATTGGCATATTCATTATTTCATCAGCTGTGCGCTCATGTATCACACTGAGCTGCAAGTCCCGTCTCACCCTTTTTGCCAGGAGGTTGTTTAGCCAACGAGCACGGCAGCATTCCGATCGTAGCGATTGCCTGAATCACGGACTGACTGATTACGGGACTACAGTACTCCTGGAACTCACTAGAATCAGATGCATTGTGGACCACTGAGAGTTGGTGTCGGCGCGCTGTGTCTGAAAGGCGGTATTTTGACAGAGGAAAAGTAAATACGAGTACTGCAACTGTATAAATCAGGGGCAGCCATCCCAGTAGACTACAGTATCCCACATATCGCGTCGAGAACCAAGACATTACGGATGGGAACCAAGGGATGGGGAGGGGAGAGATGAACCAACCACTTCAGAAGACGAGACCCTGTGAGAATGAAGGGAATTAGTTGGAGGAAGGGGGTCCCATTAGCATATTTATACTTTGATCACTTTAACGTTATTCTTCCCACGGATTCCGTAAGTTAGACAAAAGTATCCCCAACAATAGCATCAAGACCTTATGAGATAGCATGAACTGCAGTAACCTCTTGAACTACCACGAGTAGATTATTAATTATCCCCAGTTTTCCTTTGAAGACCCTCGGATGCCAACAGTATCCCCCAATAACAAAATGTCCCCCAAATCATAGGCTAGACTACAGTATCCCCCATTATCGCGTCGAGAACCAAGACACTGCGCATGGGAGCCAAGGGATGGAGAGTGGGAGAGATGAACCAACCACTTCAGAAGACGAGACGATGCGAGAATGAAGGGATGAGAGGAGGGGTGCGCCCATTAGCATAACTGTCCTTTGACCACTTTGACGTTATTCTTCCCGCCCAGGCAGTGGATTCCATAAGCTAGACTAAAGTGCTCCCAACAATCGCTTCAAAACCTTGTGAACTAGGCTACATTACATCAATCAATAGAACCGCAGTGCGAGGACGTTTATGTAACAAACCCCAGTAATCATTAGAAGACTCTTGAAAAGTTACTACAATACCCAATTCAGGCGACAAGACTCGACAAAAATCTTATAGTATTACCCTTAACCATACCACGACTCATATATTGTATACATATATTGTTAGCCAGAACCCGTCATCTACAGTATCCCCCATCACCGCGTCGAGAACCAAGGCGTTCCGGGTGGAGGCGGAGGGCGGTAGAAGAGGGAGAGACGAACGAACCACTTCCGAAGACGAGACGATGCGCGAATGAAGGGATGAATGGGAGGAGGGGGTTTTATAGGGGAGACTACATTATGACTCGTTTGTTATTCAAACGCAAGACATTCCCACATCATTCCTTGTCCTAGAGCAGCCGTCGTCTTTTGAAGAGACACAGGAGACTGTAATTCTGAAAGTTCCCGTACAAAATCAATTGTAATCACGACTACTTCATGAAGATTCGGTCATTTAGAGAAAATGTATTGTCAAAAAGTGAAATGAGTCCATACCAAATATCCATACTGTATGTTTGAAAATCTTCGTCGATTAGGCAAGCTGAAAGGGTGTCGCATTTCGTGCTTTTAGTGCATTCTTCATTCGCCCAATCTCTGCGGAGTTGTTGTCTATCACATGAGAGAGATAACCGCTCCGCGGAAATTGGGCGAACGACGAATGAAATAAAAATTCCCACCCTACAATCTGATCGTCCATAAGACCTGTGCTAAATGTGATAGATGTCTGCGTGTTCTATCCATCAGACATCTTCAGGCAAAATAGTCCAAAATCCATGAAACATACATATATCAATCGACTTCGTTCGACGAGTAAAGGTCAAAAATGGAACATTGATCTTTGATCTTTAAACTTTGATCGTCTGATTTCAAAACTCAAAAATGGACAAAGCGCCCCAAAACGCTTTAAAAGCATAAGCAAGCTGAAAGGGTGATTCGAATCCTCTCGAGGCGGCAAGTCCAAATTTCACATTTTCAAGAACGATTTCGGAACTTTCAATTTCGTCAAAAAAATCACAAAATTCACCTAAGGCAATTTTAACTACTTTTTTGCATACCCCATGCTGGCACGTCGATGCTCGGCTAAATACCCAACACTAGACAGTCGCTTGAAAATAAATTTAATAAAAAAAATTACAGCGCTTTCCGGCGGTATCGAAAGTTCGAAGCACCTGGTTTGGTGAACTTTCGTCGCTATCCTTAAAATGTAAACATAGAATACTGCACGAAAACAGCGTTTGTGGTGGCCGGTATTTTGTGCAAATTTATCCAATTTCTTCAATGTCGCGATTTTATAATTTCGTCCGTTATCTGAACCTATAAGACCACAAAACGCATGGTTCGCCATGCCACGATCGTCTCGTGCGTTAGAGGCTTATCGTAGTAAACTTTACAAGATGGTATTGTAGTTACGGTACCCTGAAATTACCCTCGAATCAGGCCAGACGTCTATTCGAATGTCGCTCTCCTCACTCATGCACTGCTGCAGACCGCGAAGCGTGCCGCCCAATTCATCATGTGATTACTGTAATGGGATCACGACACTTCCGCACAGGACATTTCCACACAACGTAATCTCGCCGCAGGAGAAATTGCTAATGTTTATAGAATATCGTATTTCTGAATCTTCTCGGTAAGATAAGCAACTTTCCTGTTGAAAACGACTCATGAAAATCAAAACTGGCAGAATTAGAGACTTGTGCGCAAGTGTATTTTTCCGATTGTGTGCTGCAGTGTTGTGGTCCCACCGTAATCCTCTCAACCGAAAATGAATCGACAATTCCTTCGATCCTTCCCGAAGAATTATATCAGTTGTGATCTCTAAAACTCTTGTTTCAAGTTGAAACTTTCAACGGTTACAGCAATGCTAACAAGATCAAGTTGAGCTCAAGCTAGGACCGCAACGCGTAGGGACGCGTTGCGGTCAGCGCTCCCTCCACCTACTCTCTTCATGGCCCTTTACTCCCTCCGCCCACGCATCCGTACCGCGGCACGAGTGCGATGCTAGGTCCGCATAACTGACGAGCTTAGATCGTCTATAACAGGGCGGAAGCTATGCTCGGCTGTGAGCTGACAGCTCAAAACCCGTGGTGTGCTTGGTGCACGTGGTGCGATTTTGCTATTCTGTTAGCTGAATCGCCGTGATACTAGTAACAGCAGTTGCTTATTATTAAGTAAGTTATTACTTAAAAGACGGCCAACTTACTTAATAATAAGTAACTGATGTTACTAGTATGTCAGTGGTAAGTAACTTTTTTCTCTGTGTGATCAAAGGCCGTCGGTCATGTGTCTTTGCTGAACGAAATGGATGTGAATTCCCCATATACTGGCTATAATGACAACCGTCGCCCTTATTCACAATACTTGGGACCCGTAAATTTTTTTATTTTGTCTTCGATATTCTACAACGAATTAACATCTCCGTCCTGTTTATCTCAACTGTCAGTTGACAGGAACCAATTGGAGAGTTGAGGGGGAGGGGAATCCAAGAACAATATTGGGAAGGGAGAAGAGATGACCAAGGATGGTCTCATCAATTGTCTGGATTCCCCAAGAGTGTTCACGCCTCGACGACTTCTCCCAGAACGGAGTCGATGCCACGAGAGAGTTCCGTCTGCAGAAGTATCGATTGGATTACGGTAATTATTGATTGATCCACATACCATGTCGTCCATCTTTCCCTTTCCCTTCTTCTGGCCCTTTCCCTTACCCTTGCCCTTTCCCTTCTTTCCACCGGCGTCGTTTCCAGCCTGAAATGGGTAGTTAACTTTATTTTTTGACGTTTTTCAGCGTTTAATATTAGGATTTTATTTTATTTTATGCTAATTTTTGACTGTCACGGGACGTGGTGGCGGGCATCTGTGAGCAACGCCGGACGATTTTCGAATGTTTTCTTTCCAAAAATTGACCTTCTTCTTCGCAACGACGATTCCTACGATGACGGCCACGACGATAAGAACACCGACGACACCGACGACGATTCCGATGGTCATCCCGTTTCCGCCCTGCAGGATAAAGAATGGAAGTGGTAAATGATTCGATTGGATTCGAGATAGATCGGTATTATTTTCTATTTCATGTACATCCAACCTCGTCCTTCTTCTTCTTTCACTGGTGCCCAGATTCCTCAGGATCCTCCGTCGTGGTTGTGGTGGGAAGTGGCACTATAAAACAGCATCTTTTCCGTATTCATTTGGCATTTTTTCTGATTTTTCAGACTAGTGTCTCGCGATATTGAGCCAAAATGGGCTTTTATTTAAGCCAAGAAAAAAGAAAGGCAAAATGCACACCAAGGCAAGTCATTTCCATTGGCGTTCCCTTGGGCTTCCACAAGTACCACCTCTGGGGTGTCAAGAAGATGTTGCATTTGTAGTACCCGGCAGGCGGGGTGTTATCAGCATTCTCAAATAACAAGATAAGTGGCAAAAACGGCAACCGCAACGCGTACGGTGACGCGCTGCGGTCAGCACTTACTCCAAACGCCTCGGTGCCGGGGGGACAGGTGGCAACGAGATTCCCTGCAGCAAAAAACGGCGATTTGCATGTCCTGCCCGCAGGATAGGTCGTATTCTTGATAGGACAGTTGGCTGAAACGGGACAAGTTCCACTATATGAGCATCATTTTTGCGTCAATGCATATCATTGTGACCCCGGTCTCACTCGCTGGTCCATTTAAAGAAGTCGTAAAGGGAGATCGCGGAGGCGTCTCCCAACGGAGCAATCAATACTGTTTTTCTCTGTGCTCTCTCATTTCCGCTCACTCTCTCCTCTTCCCTAGATATTGTTTCCGATGTGGGAGGCCATTCTGCGATCTTCCTTTACGGCTTCTTTAACCATTGAGACAAGCAAGCTAGTCTTCACCTTCAATTGTAAGGCAGTTGTGTCTTATAGTTTCAGCGAAATCTCTCCCTGTGTAGGGATGCGTCCATTTGTTGCCCTCGCACACAGCTTTCCCCGCGAAAGCTACCGTCTGCAACGAAGCTACGTTTTATTACTCATTGAAACTGAGCTGATATATTGATCATTTTTTTTCCTTTCCGGAACTAATCCTGAATCCCGGACTTTTGTATATTGTGCGCTACTGTAGGTATTATACAGTATGATTACGGTGGGGTACAGTAGTTGGGGTCAATATAGCAGAAGAGCATGTATCGATTGATTATTCTTCGAAATATCGATTAATTACGGTAGGATTACTGCAGACTAACGTATCTCTTCAAGGGATACTGTTGGTTATTGATCGAATTATCGATTTATTACGGTAGAACAGCTCTAGAATACCGTATCGTTTCAAGAGATGCTCTAAGTTAGTAGGTTGGGGGCTCACATTGTTGGCATCATCCACGGATACGATTAACAAGCTTCCTTGAGGGCACGTCACTTCGTTTCCCTTGTAGACGAAGTTGCCGTGGCATTTGTTAAGAGCTTTTTCCCAGCAATAGTTCGATTTTGTCACGGCGCCGCATGCTGCGCATATTGGCATATTCATTATTTCATCAGCTGTGCGCTCATGTATCACACTGAGCTGCCGTCCCGTCTCACCCTTTTTGCCAGGAGGATCCTTCTTAGCCAACGAGCACGGCAGCATTCCGATCGCAGCGATTGCCTGAATCGCGGACTGATTGATTACGGTAGTACAGTACTCCTGGAACTCACAAGAATCAGGCGCATTGTGGACCAGTGAGAGCTGATGTCGGCGCGCAGTGTCTGAAAGATGGAATTTGTCTGACAAAAATCGTTTTAGTTGATGATCAGGAATCCCAATAGCCTACAGTATCCCCCTTAGCGCGTCGAGAACCAAGACCTTATGGGTGGGAGAAGGGCCAAGGGAGAGGGAGAGGTGAACCGACCAGAAGGGGGAGGGGGAGTACAATCAGTGTATTTAGGCGTCAAGACCCGACACATTAGGCTACAGTATATTCTTTTGAAGGCCCTCGGATGAGTACAGTATCCCCTAATAACCAAATCATGTCCCCGAATCATAGGCTCGACTACAGTATC
This sequence comes from Diplogasteroides magnus, assembly GCA_014805445.1. Taxonomy (NCBI): domain Eukaryota; kingdom Metazoa; phylum Nematoda; class Chromadorea; order Rhabditida; family Diplogasteroididae; genus Diplogasteroides; species Diplogasteroides magnus. Next base: position 6,408 of record JACMIF010002864.1, read on the forward strand.
CCCCTTAGCGCGTCGAGAACAAAGACCCTACGGATGGGAGAAGGTCCAAGGGAGAGGGAGAACTGAACCAACCACTTCAGAAGACGAGACGATGCGAGAATGGAGGGGGAGGGAGGGGAGGTGGGTCACATTAGCATATTCGTCCGTGATCATTTTAACGTTTCTATCCTTTATAAGTAGGCCGTTCAGCAACTAGATCACAGTATCCCCAACAATCGCGTCAAGACCTTGTTAACTAGGCTACATCACACCAATCAATAGAACTGCATTATGAGGACGTTTACGTAACAAGCGCCCAGTAATCATTAGAAGACCATCGAATGGCTAATGCGGCATCCAATTTAGGCTTCAAGGCCCGACGAAAACCTTCTAGCATCACCCTTAAACATACTACGACCTTTCATATTGTTAGCCAGGACCCATCATCTACAGTATCCCCCATCACCGCGTCGAGATCCGAGGCATCCCAGGAGGAGAAGGGCGGTAGAAGACGGAGAGACGAACGAACCACTTCCGAAGACGAGACGATGCGCGAATGAAGGAATGAATGAGAGCGGTTTTATAGAGGAGATTGCATTATGTCTCGTATGGTAATCAAACGCGAGACATTCCCACATCATCCCTTGTCCTAGAGCAGCCGTTCTCATACGAAGAGACTGCGATTCTGAATGCTCTCGTATAAAATAAATTGTAACCCACACATGATTGTAACTCTGTAAATAACATGAAGAAAAAAGAACGTAATATTTTTATTTTCTTATGATACCGTTCTCATTCAACTAGGGTGGGGGTGGGTACAGGGGGACAACAGAGGTGATCATAGCGTCGACATACCAACTTGTACAATAATAAAATTGAGTTCCTCGGCCATAGAAAGGAGAGATCGAGCCAATGCGTTGCCCCTAGTGACAAGTGATCACCTCAATAAAAACAAACAAGCAATGACAAGAAGAACAAGAGAAACGGGCGACTTCTCAAGCTAGTTGCACAAGAGAATGTACTAAGCAGGGGTCGGCACCGGAAAAGGAAAGTAGGAGGAGTCAAGATCATCTACAGGGTTACCAAAAAGAACTGAAAATACATACACGATGCCACACCATTACATAACCTACTATGCCATAAAAAAATCTCATCACACTTATGTATCATAACTTAGCAACACGAAAACGAAGAGTGTGGAAAATATCATAGGCTGCTATACAATAGCTAGAGCCACAAAGGGATAAGCACGATCGGAAAACAGGAAGCAGATGCAACAAAAGACAACCTGTGGATGGGGAAGGGCAATTATAAGCCTGATTAGGAGTGCATAAGAATGCAGTAGGGGTTTGTCTATACAAGGGCAGACCTGTTGTGAGTTGGAATCAATGAACAGGGCCAATCAATGGGCAGGTCGAATTTAACAGCATAAGGCCGAAGGGGGAAAACGATTAAAATAAAATTCAAGCCTGGGACGAGGGCTGTGCCTGTTGCTGGTTCCTTCTGAATCCTCCGCCTCCGCGGGGTCCTCCGTAACCTCCGCGCTGGTTGTTGTATCCTCCATTGTATCCACCGCCGTAGTTGTTGTAGCCGCCATCTGAAATTCCAATAAATCATCTCAAATTACATCAATGGTATTGATAAAATTATTGGACGTGTGACACGACATGTCGGAAATTTCTGGACCGAACGCCTATATAAAAACGCTAGGTTATTCAAATCACCCGTTCGATCTAGCTCCATTTAAACTAATGACTGAACAGATAAGTCATCGTGTTTAAGCAGAGCACATTATCAACATTATTGCAACAACTTACATCTTGGTCCTCCCATGTTTCCTCCGCGCATGCCGCGTCCGAAACCTCTTCTGTACGAGAGTGACCTCACAGCTTGGTGGCCAAAGGTCTCCTGGGAGAGACATACTCTAAAATGTGCTCTAAAATTTACAAGCACGTACCTGATTCGTTTCACGCTCTTTACGCCAGTCGGGTCGGCCCTTTCTGCCCTCAGCCTTTTCCAGAGCCTCACAGGAAATACGGTCGAAGAAGGAACTCTGCAAAACAATTTCGAGCCATTGGACGAAATGATTGTGGTGGACAATGGTAGTGAACATAGCAAGCCGATAGGAGCACCCACCGTCTTATCGTAGAAGGTTTCATCGTCGTTGTCGCTCTTCACTCCATCAGTGCTCTTCTCGGTTGGTACGGCGTCGGTGTCCTTTTCACCGATGTTCAACTTGTCCTACAAAAACAAAACTATTGATTGGGTTTGATTCCAATTTTCAAATAAAAATTATGATATCTGAAATGTCAGTGCAAAATCTTTCCGCAGTAGCGAGGACACTGCTTCAACGGAAAGAGATCGCCTAGTATGCTCTAGCTCAGGTGAACCCCTTAGTTTCCACATGGATACTCCGGACCGAATTGAGCGGCAGTTGCTGAAACCAAAGAAACCAATTACCTTTACGAGGTCAGATAGTGCTTCCTGGAACTGCTCATTGGCCTTCTCGAAGTCGTAGTCGCTCTCGTATCTCAGCTTTTCACGAGGATTCTAAACACTACCATCATTCAAGCCGAATCATTATCTTGAAACACTCAAAATGTAAATAAACTGCACCTGGTTCTGATTGCGGACAAATCCACCTCGTCCTCTTCCCATAAGAGGTTGAGGTGCTCCGTTGTAGCCGCGGAAGCCAGCTTGGTTGCCGTATCCGCCACCTAAACAAGGGCCAATGAATAACCAAACAGAAAAAAATATATAACCTATGATTGGCCAGAAACTAATTATATGTATGGCAAATTTGAAACACGTTCCACTAAAAGTAAAACATGCTGTGAAATGCCTTAATGTTCTTGCTCGTTGGAGAACCTCATAAAGATGAAATTGCATCGTCATGAACCGAAACGAGCTAACGCAAATTGTTGTTAGTATTGAACAACATACCCTGTCTATGCTGAACGTATCCTCCACGGTTTGGTGCAGCAGCTGGTGCAGTTGAAGTGCCACGAGGAGCACTGCCGCTTGGTGGTTGACGACCAGAACCAGGTGCTCGGTTGGTGGGAACGGCTCCAGGTGATTTCGGAGTGTGCGGACGAGAGGAACCCGCAGATTGGGCAGAGTTCGGCTCAGGTCTGTTGGAAACCGAGACGATCGCAGGGTCGTACGGAAGGCCTCCGAGTGTTTGAGGCTGAAAAAACACAATGATAACTCTAGTTGGTCAGCACAACAAACTACGAATAAATTAAGTACTCCATAGAATACACTATTCAAGATGTCGGTGAAATTTTGCTGCTAGAAAAGTGACAAAATCGCATGCTTCACTCTTGCACTCAAAACCATTATTTTCAAATTTCAATTCAAAAGTGTGTCAGGTCAATCACCCCGGGTCAGCGCGCCGGAAATTACTCTACGCCGCTATCCGTCAAAAACGTGTTGTGTGCTTCTACAGTGAGCACTTTGCAAGTTAGGCTGTTAATAAAATACAAATATTTTAACAGCCGTTGAGTTATCTAAAAACTATCGCTGCTGGGTTTATCACGAGCAGTTTTTAACTTTTCAGTGTCCCGATAAAATCTTGCTTCCAGCGTTTTGTTAATTAGCTAACTCAGTGTGGTTAACACATTTTTTTAAAACCGGAAATGCTAATAATAAGTACCTTGGGCGTCTCGCATACGATGAGGTCCTTTATGTCCGAAGCCTTGAAGATGATGTGCTCGTACACATCGTCGCGAGCAGCTACGGGGTTGGCAACGGCACGATCCTCAGTGCCCAAAGAACGCACTGAAAACAACGGCATATTTATATCACCTCCAGGCTTTTAAATGTCGTAAAATTATACTTAAAATGATACGGAGCAGAACAAAACAACAAGAACTTAGAATTCCAACTCACCCTTCACGAGGGCTATCGTCGAATCAGCGGTGTTCACCGAATACAGGATACCTTCGTAGCGAATATCAAGCTTGGAAATCAAGCTGATTTTGCTGCCGATGTATGGCGTTTGATTGCTCATTTCGCGTGTCGCTCTTACCCTGCAAAAATAAACTATTTCCGGCAAAAAGGGGCGAAATCTCGAAGTTGCTCAAATACAAGTGAACGCGAATGATAGAGGATCATTTACATAATTTTAAAAGTGACCGACAACGTGCTAAATCTCTAAAAGAACCAAAAAAGGTCGGGGAACCGCTTGAAGCAACGAACACGTTACCCAATGATGCGCAAGACGTTTGTAGGTTTCGAAATTTCTTATATGGAATATAAAGTACTGTAGCCATTTCAAATTTTTGACAAGATACTATGGTAGTGGTGCATTCAGTCAACATCGCTAGCAAGGGTCAACTTTATTTCTAATCTTTTCTGTTTACATTTTACTTTTTGCAATATTTACTTATTAAATAGCCATTTTGCAAATACTGAGCAATACATCAAAGTATTTATTACGGACATGCTAAAATAAACAATTATTGGTGAAAAGTGCTAAAAATTCAGGCGTCTATTTATAATATTGTAATAAATTTATTGCAAACAGCTTTTTTGACCTCTGACACGATATCTACGGGGCTAGGTAAAAACAATAAATATATGCATCAAAAGTTTACAACAATAAAACCCTCATTTTCAACAACGGGATTGGGAAGAAGATCAATGAATGTGAGAGACTAGCGTAGGGTGTAGGGTTTCTAAATCGGGAGTAGAATGCATTCGTCTGCAGTCTGATTCACGAGGAGCGGTTGTCTGTTGCATGAATGAGACAACCGCTCCTATGGAATCAGACAACAGACGAATGCACTCTACTCCCGATTTCGAAACCCTAGGAGGGTGTCGCTCAGGGGTTCTAAAACAGTAATAAAGAATGCATTTCTCATCCGTCTATTTCAGACGGAGCGGTTGTGTATCCCTCGTACAGATAACCGCTCCGCCGAGATTAGACAAATAAGAAATTCACTTTATTACCTATTTAGAACCCCTAGTGTCGCTGATGGCGACTATATTGACACCCGCCATTTCGAACCTTCTAATTCCACTCCGATCGGTTGTCTCTGCAAAGTGAGTGAGGACCGCTAGGAGTGGAATTAGACGGTTCGAAATGGCGGCTGTCAATATAGTCATCATCAGCGACGCCCGAGAGTCTAGAGCCTAGACTAACGCTTCTAAATCGGTAAATTTGTCGACATTCTTCTCGGCAGCGCGGTAGTCCATCAGGGGATTACGTAACTGCACTGTGGAGAAGAATGACGAGAAATTTATCGATTTAGAACCTCATTTAATTCCCTCGGAGCAGTTGTATCTCTCTCACATGATGGACAATCGCTCCGAGGGACAGAAATCTGCACTTCTGCTTGGATTCAGTTCCCTACTAATGAGTTATTCTCGAAGTAAATGAAGAATACAAATATCTACCTTATCGAGGCATGCACTTTAAAACTTAAAAAAACGTCAAGACAAGTTTTCAACCAATGGAAAATGCTTCGGTAAGCTAGGTATTCCTCTAAAATTGGCAAAATTTCACTATACATTATTCAATATAAAGGTTGTCAAAGTGAATGTCGACTTGAGTTGGGTCGTAGGTTGAGTCAAACGTGCGACAGCGTTTGCGTATCCGTGAGATAAGTGGAGTCGTAGACCTGGGAGTGGACGCATTACCGTAATCTTTCTGTCGTTTTCCAAAGCTCACCTGTGTTGGAGGAGGATCGGGTGCGAACGACGAGTACATCGACATGTCTCTGGGCACTGGTCGGATCATGGTGCGCCAGCGCTGAATTTCAAATTTCCCGCGCTTTTTGAGATTTGAATTTCCCGCCAACCTCCGTGAACGTTCCGGGCGTGACGAAGAAGAGATAGATGATGTAGATTGGAATGGCACTAATGGACAGCATACGGAAGAACCACCTGCATTGTGATTAGGGTTGGCAATAAATATCGCATTATGGAACGTTATTGACAGCCGTTCATTTCCAGCCATACAACGTCATTCCTGGCGGTCGTCTCTCATTTCGCAAAGACGATCACTAGGAATGAACGGCTGTCAATAACGTTCCATAATGAGATCCCTAATGAGAACGGTTCACGATATCAATAACTGTCAAGATGTACTGATCAGTGAAACATAACTGATTTCGTGCTCAAACTGTCAACCGTGGTGTGCTTTAGCGCTTGGTGCAATTTGTCAATTCTCACCCGAGATACACACTCCATTGGGGGTACACGTAGTTTGCTAGGGTCATCGGCTGGAACGACACTCGGTAGACGGTCATGAAGAAGAGACCCTGCAACGGTGTTAATCTCTTTTCGTAGCAGCCCCAACCCTGAGGACTTCTTGGCAGCCCTTACCGCGATGAAGAATGGGCAGAACGACCAGCAGAACCGCCAGTAAATGCCGGGGTAGAAGCCCATCATGGTCCTGCAATGTTGCTACGTAGCAGCCCAAGTGCGTGGCAGCCCACCTGATGTCTTCGGAGAACCGTTTGACGCCGTAGAACCAGCACACGGCAACTGTCTCGCACATGACAATGAAGAGGACTGAGAGCGAGACGCCGTAGTCATCCAAGAAGGGTATGATGTACTGGCCGCCCTGAAACAGATGTCAAAGTGTCAAATTGTCTGATTGTCTGATTGTCAAACTGTCAAATTGTCATTGTCAATTGGGTTTGTCAATTATAAATTGTCAGTTAACCAGAATGATGTGTTCGCCGCCTTCAAAAGATGTTAATTATAGGGTTTTCTAATCGGTAGTAAAGTGCACTTCTCATTCGTCTAATTTCCGCAGAGCGGCTGTCTCTGCACTCAATAGACAACCGGATTAGACGAATAAGAAATGCACCTTATTACCGAATTAGAAATCCTAGATAGTATTGAGTGAACACGTTCACCCCATATTCAAAGAGTGGTATTTTTTTCAAAATGGGCTCGATCGAAGCCACTCTTTGAGGCAGCATTCGACAAACTGTAGTGGCCCTCATCGTCAATGCCACCATGACGTCATCAATCGATAATCAATCAATATCGACTCACATAGCTCACGGCCGGCAGACTGCCCACGTAGTAGATGCAGATGACGACGGCGACGAAGATCTCGCGTCTTCTCAGCAGAATCCTCGGGTACTCGTCACAGAATCCAGTGATCAACGCCTCCACACCGGCGAACTCAAAATATTCATTATCAGGGTTCGAATCTAATCGGTAGTAAAGTACAGTTTTCATTCGTCCAATCCACTCGAAGCCGCTGTCTATCAAAGACAAGCTTTCGGCAGAAGTAGACGTATGAGAAATACACTTTATTATGAATCCTATCTGAACTGTTATTCCTTGTACGCGTCTCACACTTGGATGTCACCCTGGTCTCTCATTTTTACGTACTATTTCGTCGTTGTGGAATATGTTTCATCTGGTAGATAAATAGATTTGTGCAACAGTTCAGTTAGCATGCATAATACTACCGATATATAAGCAAACTCCAGGCACTTTTCCATTTACTAAATCTAATATTTCGGCCCTCAAAACTCAAACAATTCTGTTTAAAATGGCTGAAACAAAAAGGGACAATTTCAAAAGTCCAGATCAAAACGAAATTGTCGAATGGTAAAAGAAAATTTCCATCCCTATGCTAAATTGAAGGAGTTTCAATAGCTGTATCTTGAAAAGACCGCAACTCTCACCGTCGAATCAATTCCCAGTGTGATCAGCATCACGAAGAAGATGACCGCCCACACCGGAGAATAGGACATCGTCGCGATTGCCTTTAAAATTCAAATTCAAATATTCCAGCCTTTTTTGAAATTTGCAAACCTGCGGGTAGACAATGAAGATTAGCGCCGCGTCCTGATCACCGACGACCTGAAATGTCATGGTGAGGATCCGAACCCGTGACCTTCTGCGCCATGCACTGGGCAATTACCACTGCACCACCTTCTTACCTCAGACACCTCCTTGTTTGTAAGCACGCTCATGTAGCCGAGCGTTGAGAAGATGACGAATCCGGAGAAGAACGACGTCGCACAGTTGATGAATGACGTCACCAGCGCATCTCTGCAATTTTATTAGTTTTAGTTATTTAAAGCAATCATTTTGGAATTTCTTTCTGTGTCCGTATTCATTAGGGGTTCTAAAACGGTAATAAAGTGCATTTTTCATGCGTCTAATCCACTCGGAGCATTTGTCTATCGACACGTAGAGACGACCGCTCCGCGGAGATTAGACGAATGAGAGATGATGCACTTTACTGCCGTTTTGGAATCCCTAGTATTCGCCAATGTCGTTTTGGAATCCCTAGTATTCGCCAATGTCGCCAACAAACATGCACAATGTGGAAGTTGCCCCACAATCTGCTCCAGCTCATCTCGACTACGGTATTCCTCCCTTTCCCTTCCTCTTCCCTCTTTCTCGTTCATTGTGAAACACACTCTCCGCTCCTTTGGCAAGGCCGTTGCAATGTTACGCAAGGTGGGTAGGGGTTTGAGTACTCATAAAGAGGACTCCTTTCGCCTTAGTTATTACAGCTCTGCCCTTACGCGGGCACGTGACATTTTGGAACCGACCATTTTGCAATTTTGCAATTGTGAGCAGTAAGAAACAGTTCCAAAATGGTCGTTCCCAAAATGCCACGTTCCCCCTTCCACTGCCTGTGCCATTTCGCTTCATTTCCATGACGATCCAGGAAAAAAACAGGGTTTTGCGCCGTAATAGTGTAATTGCGCCCTCGATACCTCCGGGCGCAAGAGTCCATTTCCCAATTGTGGCTCAAATATCAATGGTGCTCGTTAGGGTTTCCGAATAGTAACGTGCATTTCGCAATCGTCAAATCCACTAAGTGCGATTTTCTTTAGCCCATAGATATACCCGCTCCGAGGGAATCGGACGAAAGGGGAATGCAAACCTCTACCGATTTAGAAACCCCTAGTGCTCATGGCTTTCGTGCGAACTTCCACCCTTAAAATTTGCTTTTCCGCAGATTTTTATCACTGTCGCTATCGCCCCCATCTATGACTCATCCAACACTAGGGAAGCCATTATGAAGTTTCTAACCTCCCTTATCTCGTCGGAACAGTCGTCTCTCACTTCGATACACGACTAGGGGTTCTAAAACGGTAATAAAGTTCATTTCTCATTCACCTAATCTCCGCGCAGCTGTTGTCTCTATTTTCTATAGACAACCGCTCCGAGTGGATCAGACGAATGATAAATGCACTTTATTACCGGTTTGGAACCCCTATAGACGACCGCTCGGAAAAGATTGAGGGGGGGGGGTTAGAAATTATGTAATGTGTTTCTTATTCAACACAACTTGCAGGGCGCCATACGTCGCGTCACCAAGAATAAGAAAAAGCCAACAATATCACTTATTCCAAAACGAGCTACAGCAATGCCTGGAACAAAGGTATGTAAATTTGTGCATTATGCATCCTACCCGAACTGTTTTACCCAGTACACACGTTACGGTTTTTCACCGAGTGTCTCTTTCACTATGTGTGTTATTTCGTCGTATCTCTGACCAAAAGGAGTGATTTACCATATGTTTCAGACAGTCTCCTTATATGAAAATAAGATTCTGAGTTATAGCTCGATTGGGATGCATAATAATAGGTATGGTTTCCCGAGAAATTAATGCCTTGTGAAACACTAGGTTGTGAACACATCTGTCCATGTTACTGGCTTTTACGATACGATAACAATCGCTAAACCAAACAGGTTCAGATCGCCCCAGAGACGTTTGTCGTAAAAGGCGTAGTCCTTTTCTACACCACCGACAGCCCCTTCTCCAACTTCTACTACAGCCCATTTACGGTAAATTCATTTTTATACAGGGTGCGCCATAATTACCCGACCGAATTATGTTTTGTTCTGCAATTTTTCTCAGTGCTTGAACAACAATGATCACTGCATATTATATTCCAGAGTGCACCACAAATATACTGCACTGGCCGGTTTAGCATGTTCGTTATCTCTAGCTTTGAGAAAATTTGGAA